>JAULBS010035085.1:0-10151 GCA_032355785.1 Symmetromphalus regularis
TACTATATTAATTATGTACGTACCTTTGTGTCCAGTCTTTGGGTCTGATACTATATTAATTATGTACGTACCTTTGTGTCCAGTCTTTGGGTCTGATACTATATTAATTATGTACGTACCTTTGTATCCTGTCTTTGGGTTTGATGCTATATTAATTATGTACATACCTTTGTGTCCAGTCTTTGGGTTTGATGCTATATTAATTATGTACGTACCTTTGTGTCCTGTCTTTGGGTTTGATGCTATATTAATTATGTACGTACCTTTGTGTCCTGTCTTTGCGACCTGTGCTGCAGTGATACACAAAACACACAGTTTAGCCAGCGTGTAGCCGCGGGGGTCGGTCAACATGAACTGTCTGGTTTTAGAATGGAGGATGCGAGGGACGGTGTGAAGAAGCAGGGCGAGGGTCAGGTGCTCCAGATCCATGTGGAACATTGCAAATACCAGACTGAGTGCCTGACACAGTGATTCATTCTCATTTGTCTGCAGCATTTGCTACAAAACACAAACAGAAATAACTAAATAACATTAAAGACATCTCACCAAATTAGGCATTTCATGAAGTCATTCACAAATGAAGAGTTTTCACAAAAGTCCATATGACGTTTGTTTGATAAAAACAATGTTTTACAATTCCTAGCATAACACCCTAGGTGACAGTCTATCAGATGTTGCATATTTGCAGGTTATGTGGTTCTATCCATCAATGTGGGACTGGTGATTTTTTGTTGGGACTAATACATTTTCTAGGCTACTAGTCTCCAAAGTTACTGAAAATTTCTTAATTTCTACTCAGAACAGTGAGGTACAAGAGTTGTTGCAATATTGTACAAACATGTAACAGTGCAAACATACATTTTGTGGTTATCAGCATTTATGCAAATTGTGGATGGAACAAGTTTTATTAAAAGTTGTTCAATTGTCAATATTTAATTATTTATATAAAAAGCATAGAAAAAATAAAGGTCTCGGGGCCATATTATCCATAAGGCTGACTAGGCCGATGCATAAGACTCCTGCAGGGTCAGGTTGACAGCTGTAGCTGGATGAAAGACTGAAGTATGGGATGGTGTGTGTGCCCGAAGTACCTAAAAGCCTCCGGGCCTGGCCATGGGTTAATGCGTCATTGCAAGGATTTGACATTAATTCGAATTCATCATTAAAATATCAATAATTCAACTGCATTTAAGATTGTCATTTAATTTTTTTAGATACTTATTTTTTCTGTATAATGGCTGAGAGGAGAAGGGGACACCCATACATTGTACAATGAAAACCTCCAATTTTTTTATAATTACATCTGTTGATAGCCACATTTTTAATGCCAAACTCTTCACATGAATCTATAGCATAATTCACAGACAGCATTACCGTCACAGGAAACATATAAATCTTAACACATCATTAGTTGATCTGTAAATACATTAATGAAGAAAAAAGATCTTTGCACTCACGACAACCACTCTTTCACAGAACCAGTCTGAGCCACACAGACTGAGCAGCTGTTCTATGGTGTGTAAGGAATGTAGGTCAATCCAGCCCTTGCTGAATATCTGCTGCAGGGTTTTCTCAAGGACGTGACTGGGCAGGGCTTTCGCAGGGATGTACACGTTGACAGTCGAGCGCTGAGCATTGTTCACAGGCAGGATGTCATTAATGATTTGCTCAATGACAATATTCATCAGATGAGTCCGACTGCAAAAAATATAAAGAATTCTGTGAAATATATAAATAATATTACGCTGTACATCATAACGTGGGTAATATTTATCGTACGATTTCCCTCGTATGTTATTACATATGTAATAATAATTGTCTGTCCTCCTAGGATTGTCGTTTAACGATTGGCTGTTGTAAGAGTACATTTTCCCCTGATTGGCTAACGTCAGTTTATGACGTCACTTAATAACGTTTTCAAGACATCAATGAACAAACATTACTCCGCAGTTAAGTAAACGTAAGTTTGTAAACAATGACTGGAATGTTCATTTAGCAAGACAGTGTTACGGTAATAAACAGAATATTATATTCGTGTCCATGACAGACGATGTTTATGACACTCGTGCCTAAATTATCACATTTCCCTTGCTCTCACTCAGGAAATAAGATAATTTAGGCACTCGTGTCATAAACATCGTCTGTCGTGGACACTTGAATAATATCCTCTATTTATTATAAATCTCTTTTGATTTACAATATGTGATCGTGCATGAGAAAACAAGACGTATGTCACAAAACACGCTTTCACAGGACAGCCTAAAACGGTCACAAAGTTCAATTTTTTTGGTTTTACGATTACACGCATTTCGGGTTATGCAGGTTTTCTTCTACACAACTCCAACATATTAAGCACTAATTCACTCTTTAAAACAGTTTATTTGAAAAAAAAATTCTTCACAGGCTTTTCATTTTATGTGAGAGTAGGAGTTGGAAGGAAGAGAGTAGGAGGAGGAAATACTTTAAAGGAACACATTTTTTTTTTTTAAAGGGGAAAACAGACGGCGCAAGTTTGCAAATAGACCGGTAAATGCGCTGCCTGCCACCTTGTTTTGAAAACACTGTCTTCAAGTGTTTCGAACCAGAATACTCAAAACTGCTTATGTTTAGGGCTGATTTCTGAAGAATTATGCTTTCAGTTTCAGTGTTACTTAAACCTCTATAAAAAATTAATGGATAAAGATATTTGCAATCTGTTTATTGCATTTTGTTTTGCTATTTCTAAACATTTAGTTTCATTTGTCATCGATTGTCAGAAATGACAAGTATACCTGGTTTTCTCATGCACGGTCACATATGGTAAATTATATGCAATATAATGATTAAAAAACTGTTTTATGCTTTCGAAAATGCATGTTGAACTGTCAACAAGAAATCAGATCTCTTATTCGTTCTTTCTAAAATATTTTTCTTGACTTCTCTTGGAATAGCCAGTTATTAAAGATATATAATTATATATATTTTTCTTTTTTTCAGAAAGTTACGGTTGAGTCTCCGCCCGGTGTGGTTATAGGATACGTGGCCCAGGCTTGGAGTATCTGTAAACCTCAGTTTATGATTCAGGATGTCAGCGAGAACACTGTACTCCGCATCAAGGGACCTTGTTGTCAATGGAACATCTGTGGCGATGTCGAATTTGATGTATGCAAGTGCTTAGGTCAAAGAGAAACACTTCTCTTTCTAGTCCAAGTGTAGCCGTTTTGAAATTTTACATCAGTCCTTTTTTTTCTTTCTTTTTTTTTTTTAATCATCCAGTGGATTAATTATGCTGCCTGTATAAAAAAAAAATCATTTTTTCATGGCGTAAGGAGAGGGGGCCAATAACTATCCATTCTTTTAGACCAAATTGGTCTATCTGTTAAGTGTATTTTTATTTATCGGTGAAAAAAATATAGTGGATGCCCTTGGACCAGAAGTAATTAGTGTATTTTGCCTTATATTTTTAAAATATTTTATTTTATTATTTAAGAAAGTTATCAGAAAAGAGTTGCCTATGTGGTGGCAGCAGGTTTTCTCTAAATACATACAGTAAACCTTGCATATAACTTACCAGTAGGGACCAGCGTTTTTTGTACTTTATATACAAAATCCGTATTACGCGTATATTGTACTTTGTCTGTTATACGTGTATACTGTGTCGTGGAAAATCACACACAAAAAAAAAATACCACAAATCTGACAAAAACGCTAAATTTCACACCTCTGCCAAAATTTGAAAAATTATCTGACAAAGCTAAAATTTTCAGGATATCATTTTTTAATGGATATTTAAAAAAAAATTGCCATTTCTAAGATGTAGTGGTGGAAAATTGTCAGAAAATTAGTTCAATTGACATGGAATGACCCATTACGTTTTTTCCACATTCTCGTCGATTTTCATTACTTTCCACGAAGGTACACGTCGGCCAGGAGGAGTATGTTATAGACGAAAGGATTTTAAAGGAAATGCATTACACTGGGACCGGAGATTTGGGTACGATATATATGCAAATGTCCGATATACAGAGGCTGTTATATGTGAGGTTTTTATTGGAATTTTCGTTAGACGGGACCGGGACTTGGGGTTTCAGTACGGTATAATCAATTGTCCAATTTATCCGAGGACGTTATACGCAAGGTTTACTGTACATGTATGTATGTGTAGACCTCAGTTTTATGTTACACTTGGTAAGAGGACATAAAAGAAACATACATACATACATACATGTATGTGTATGTAGTTCTCAGTTTATGTTACACTTGGTAAGGACGTTTAATAAATTTACATACATGTATTTGTAGACCTCAATTTTATGTTACACATGGTAAGGCCTGACATTTTTTATTCCTTGGTCCTCAAGTTTATTGACAGAAAAATTTAAAGAGGGCAGAATTGTTTGTTTTTTTAAATATTTATTTCCCAATCCAAAAATGATAATGAGCAGGAGGAAGAAAAAAAAATAATGTATTTAAAAATCAAATATTTTATTACCAAATTATAAAAGAATTTGTTACAATTTGTTGACCCAATGATAGAGTCCAAGTATTGACATCTGGGAAAAGGTTTAGACTTGGAAGCATCACTGAAGGTGGTGAACGACAATAAACCACACTACCATAATGTACTTGCATTACGTCTCTTGCTCGCCTGGAATGACAATTATGATAGTTCGATTCATGGCAGTTAAGGGCCAGCACAAAATTATGTGAATTTGAAAGGCTGGTTTTAGCAGTTGTGATAAATGTCTTGGCATGGTTAGTCACTAATAGTTGAACCATATATTTATCTTGAAGTTAAAAAAAATGAATTGTTCTAAACTATATAAATATTTTTTACATATATTGTATCAACACTCACATTGTGTATGTGATTTATCCATGATGGTCAGTTTTCAAGAGATTGATAAATGATGAACTTAAGAAATTAATAAGGATTTAATTATAATCATGTTTCTTGAGAGCTACATCCCATAAAAAGTGCACAATTATGAACATATGTTTTTTCAGCTCCTGCATGCAATATGTATGGTAACAAAAATGCATTAAAATGGTTTTTTCCACTGTGAAAAAAGAAAATATCAACACATTAATTGGGCTGAGAATAAGTCTACACACACTGATTTGTAAACATAACATTTAACTAAATATATATTTAAACACCTGGATTAGAATGAGCTCTCATAACCTCTAGGTATGCATTATTTAAAATGAAAAATCAAGCTATAGACCTCCCTTTTTATTATATTTACAAGGGTTTATGCTTATCAGTCCAGGTTGTGCTTCCTTGTTTTTGATCACTGTGTCAAACAATAATATGTCTTAATTGTCAATTTAGAAGGTGTAGGTATGGGCTTGTGCATGTATGGCTGTATTCCCCTTTTGTATTTTGTCTTTAAAAACATACTGATACAAATATTTTAAGTGCCACTGATGTCAGGAATATACACTATCTATGGTGAAACAAAAGGAGATACATCATGCTGTTTTGGAATTTTTTTAACTAACTGTGGCTGGATGAAATTTAAATGTCTAAAACATATATATATGTATTTATTTTATTTCCATTTTTCATTTCATCTGTTTTGGTAGGGTGTAAGCACAAATAACCAAAAATGGTATTACTTTTCTGTTCTCTTTTAAATGGCATAGAGACTGGACTATTTTTTTTCTTTCCACATTAGTGTTTGTTTGACTTGTAACTGAAGTAGACTATGTTTTATGACCAGCCCACACAGTCTAAGCTATGAGTCAGCTCAGTTGAACAGTGTTACCATGTAGTTATAGAACAGTTCCAGTCTGTTAACTTTAAAGCACTAAATAAGGTCAGCTCTCTGCAGGTAATAAATAGCTTCATGTATTGTTGACAAAAATGTATATGTTACCGAGATATAAATACGACACAACACCTCGCCAGGTCTAGGGTTTTATTCAATATATATGGGATCTACCAGGTGGGATATGAAGATCCCAACAATGCTCAACAACAAAGACCCTGAAATATGATTAATAAACATTAAAAAATACATTCTAATAGACATTATAACATTAAGGTTGTAAAAAAAACATTCATTGATAATACCTTTAACAATACATCCATTCCATATTTACATCATTATAATTACAGCTAATATATTAAATTCAATCTTTAATTGAACTTAAGTATAAATATAAATCACAAATATAATCCATAATATAATACAATACTCCATAGTGAAAGTTTCACTAATAAATACATAAATTAATACAAAGAATACAATATTCCATATATGTTAATAACATGTTACCTACCGACTGTGGGTCGGGTCTTTATACAAGCATGGTGCTGTTGTTATGGATTCACGTGAATATCAACCTAATAAATAAACCCTAATAACTATTTGCATCTACATATTTTAAAACATAATAAATAACGTATCTTATTTATTTTCATATTTAATTATCATAAAATAATGTCCAATACATACATGTATCTGTACTAAGACAAAAATATTAATATATATAAATTTATATAAATCTCCACTAACTTATTCTTAAAAAGACAAAGTTATCCACATTCGATGTCTCTTTACTTTCGGTGTACGAGGAAGTGAGGATTCGTGAAAAAAAAAAAAAAAATTCACGGATTCACACTTTCGAGTGCATTCTCCTTAATCCACCACTCGCTAAATATAATATTCTGTAGGAAATATATATTTTTATTACGTTTGGTATGTCACTTCCGCTTTAGTTCAAACACTTATGAATTTTGAGAAAATAATAAATCAAATACGACATAACCCAGTCAGGTCTCAAGAACAGAACTGCATGTGAAATGTAATAGACATATTTAACTCTCGATGATTACGCTGCTTTTTATACCTAAAATGTTTAGTCTCGAAACAAAAATGGTCACGTGATTTTTGTTATGAAAGCAAACCACCTATTTAAATATCATGGGTATATCATATCTTACAAAAAAGTAATATTCAAAAGTAATATGGCACCCACCATAGCAATTTCTCAGAATGCCATCAATTTTTTTTTTTTTGGATGATATGATATATCCAAGATATTTAACAAGATGGTTTGCTTCCATCACAAAATTCCACGGGACAACACTGGCACTAGTTCATTCACCTCTAACAAATCGATTGGTGAAGATGGATAAATAGTTGGTCAAGCTGGCAGGTTAAGTCAATCCGGAGGCTGTGGGTTCAAACCCAGGTAAGTGAAATACTTATGTGTAAATTGTAATACTGTGGTATGATGTGTGCGTGTACATCGTGAATGAACGACGTAATGGGTGTGTGAGAGCAACGTAACTGAACTTAGAAGATAGTAACTGAAAAAAAGATTTGTTTTCTTTATCCCTCTTTAAATTGATGAACAACATACTTCATAAATATCATTGACTGAGGAAAATACGGAACTCTTTCCTTGCCATAGCGTTCACCACTTGCTGCACGTGCATTGTCTGCGTTCATTGGTCTCCCAAGTGTAGATTCGTGAAACATAATTTTATCCCAAGTGTAAGTTCGTGAAAAATAATCAACAGTTAACACAACAGTGTGACGTCACTACAGTGGATTAACGTGTATTAACATCTTCTTGAAGTTATATCAATTAGAACAAGTGTAATAGTTCTGATATTTATTAATTGCTGCTGAAGCAAAGATTCATGTACAAGTTCCACTAGTTAACTCCTTCACTCCATACATTAGTACCTGCTGTAAAATTATTTAAGTTTTTATCTATAGTATTTATGTAAACAACAACTTTTGAGCAAAACGGCCTGATATGAATCACTCTTTTTTCAGCTGAGATGTCAGAGAGGATTATATAAATAGCAGAATGGCACTCAGCATGTTAATAATCTTATACATAGATAATGAGATCACTTAAATCGAACAACTTTGTCAGTCTAGCTATATTTAATGAAACATTCTGAAATTTGTTTTATATAATTAATCCACACTCTTTAACGCCCGTTCTGACACAGTTGTGCATGTTAATTTAAAATTACCAGTGTAATTAAATTTAATACCTAGATAAGTAAACTGACAACAGTATTCAAAACTGCATGTATAAAATGTCATCTAAAGACATAGATTTACGTCTCTCAAACACACATATTTAGATTGTCTTTTTTTCTTCATTTACTTCGAGGCCCCATTTATTACAGTATATAATACTATCTGCATCTCATCTTCCTATTTAGAAAATAAAATCGTATAGTGTGTATACATAAGCATAAATAAAGAAATGTCCTCCATTAATCTAACTAAATAGCATTACACATACAATCAACAGTACTACTCCATCCTTAAAACTAAACTGAAACTTCCTTAGTTTATTTTCGTCTTCACACCACTTTTTTGATCTATTTCTTCATACTAAAGAGCCGACTTTTGCATAGGAACTCATAATAGTTATGCTTCTGTAGTTAACATCAGAGGGATATCACTTTTTGGGAATTGGAACAAGTACTCCACAGGACCAAACTGAAACGTCGTAGTAAAATAGGACTTAATTAATTTTCTTACATCGTTTTGTCTTTTTTCCATAATTTTCCAAGCGATGTTTTAACAAGTTCAGATAATAATTAATTATTTGTTGTTCTCTTTTATTATAAAGTTATTTAGCTTGTCGCTTTACTTTCATATTAAAATCGCCTTTACTTCAATATTTCAATTTTATTATTCAGTTTCGATCTTGTGAATGTCTGGTTTCTGCTCTCCTATATTCAGCTCTTGCTTTATCACACTCATAATTGAACCATTCTGCTTGTTCTTTTTTATTTGCATGACTTTTCACAAAAATCTTTCCGGCAATTCCAAAGGTCACATAATAGGGTAAGTCATTTATTCATTTTACTGTTGTATTAAGGTCCACATGTTGGTTTTCAAATTCGTCGAGCATCGAACATATTCTTGCAGTCACTAGATACAGCATTATTAAGTTCATCAGGTTTATTCCAAACATAACAAATACTTGAACTAATAGTGTTGATCTGTCATTCATAACGACGACGACGATTACCGACCTGTTGAGCTGTCATTCGTAACGACGATGATTACTGAGCTGTCATTCGTAACGCCGACGATTACAGACCTGTTGAGCTGTCATTCGTAACGACCACGATTACTGAACTATTGAGCTGTCATTCGTAACGACGACTATTACTGAACTGTTCAGCTGTCATTCGTAACGACGACTATTACTGAACTATTGAGCTGTCATTCGTAACAACGACTATTACTGACCTGTTGAGCTGTCATTCGTAATGAAGACGATTACTGAACTGTTGAGCTGTCATTCGTAACGACCACGATTACTAAACTGTTGAGCTGTCATTCGTAACGACCACGATTATTAAACTATTGAGCTGTCATTCGTAACGATGACGATTACTGTTTTTTTTTTTATACATGAACCATCACAGTCCCTTCCACGTTATTACTAACACATATTTCTTCACCGATTAACATAATTTATTATATGAAAGGTTTCATTGGACTCATGATGTTTTAAGTCACATACGATCCTCTCTAACTGTTCAACATACTCATATACAACTATACCTTCTCTCTTTGTTTCTGTTGATTAAAATTTATCTGGAATGCAGATACACTAAACGCACCTGCAGAACACAGAACAGAGCTTGACATTCTACTGAAATATACACAATGCATTAACCTGCGATACAGCTAAACTTGACTAAACAGAAACAAAGAAACAACTAAATCTAATAACTATATAGGCTACTTATCACCCTTAACTGGATATAAGCACGAAAACTTATAAAACACGTCTACAAGATTTTTTGTATATAAGCTCATTAGAAATAATATTATATCGTCAAAATATATTAACCTGTAAATTTTGTCTCCCCAAAACATGTCTTTAAAATTATATTCAGTTTACATCCATATTACTTAGAACCTAGAACACCGTCTCATTTTGCCATTGTTCGTCGACTTTATCCAACACCAACTGCAATAAAGTCATATTTACTTGGATATCAGAAATATAGTTTTTTACTGTATGGTAAATCCGCCAGTAGGTTTGGTTCAAAAGCGTTGACATTGTCCAGAAAATTGTATGTCCAAGGGTTGCTGGTACTGGCATGCCATCTTCGTCACATGGTGAAATTTCGATTAGAGTTGTCTTTCTCGGTGCAAAGTTCATGTTAT
>JAULBS010035095.1:0-10151 GCA_032355785.1 Symmetromphalus regularis
GATTTGTCCATAGAAATACTTCATTCAACTACTTACATAACCACCGCATCTCGCTTATTATCAATGTTTTAAAAATATTAATGAATTATGGTCATGGATCGATAAATCGAGAAAAAATTACGTGTTTTTTTCTGTTGAAGGTTTGACGTATATATTTCGAGTCACGTGACGTTCGATTTAGCCGTTATTTCAAAACGTCTGAATATTTCGTACCAATTTATTTCACCTCATTTGTTTTTGGCCCCATTATTATTTTTAAAAATATTTATTATTTATAATTGCACTGGTATATACACTATAACTGTTCTCTATCTATATCAAATTGGGAAACATTAATAAACAAAATCTATATTTTTAAACCTTTTAGGAAAAAATAATTTCTTATGATAATAGTTATTATGCAGTTTCCATAACATTATGTTTGTATATGGTAATTCATTTTTTAAAATTATATATATATATATATTGAGCACTAGCAACTTACATTCAACTACAACCACCTGTCAAATTTATTATTATTTTTTTTAGCCGTGATCAGTGGCAGATCTAGAAAATCCATTTAGGGGATCCTAAAGAATCCTCGGATTCTTTAACGTTAAATAAATAAATAATCATAATAAATTATAACAATGTTTTTTTAAAAATCGGAAAATATGGGGGGGGGTGACACTGGCCCCTGGAGCTAACACGCAGATCCGCCACTGATCATGGGTGTAAATGAGGTGTGACACGTGCCGCCATCTTTTGGATAGGGGTGGACACCTATATAATTATTTCTCCCACCTCCAGTTTTTGCTTCGAAAAAATTGAAATTGAAATACCTAAATAATAATCTTTACCAGTATTTCTCCTTATTGTATCAATGTAACACTTAACTATGTCATCTTATCGCTATAGCGAAGTACACAGGGGTCTATAATGGCGTATCTCCTGCGGAGAGGGATGTGGGATACTATATATATTTTTTTAATGTTATTTTATTGATTTTTTACTACATTTTTTGACATACATGCTAATTTTATCAGACTGTACACATATTATCGTGTTTGTGAAATACATGTACTTACTAACCAACTTTTCTAACTTTGCTTTGGAATTACAGAAAGACAACTATCAGTAGAGGAGTCGCGATTTTTTCATTTCTTTTCACCCTTTTTCGAGTAGAAGGACGAGAAAATTAACACTTTTTTCACCATTTCTATTCACATAACTTTTGGACCCACCTCCCCTTTTCAGAAATCCATATTTGGACCCCCCCCCTCCTCCCATTCAGAAATCCCGCATTTGCGCCGGACTATTCACACTGCCTACAATTTGCCTTCAGTCAATAAGTCTTTATAATGTGACTACTCTGTCAGATGTTAAGTTATATAAGGGACATAACTTTGGTGTTTCTTGCGGCATGAGTGTGAGTACGCGTCTAGACAATGTCGATATCACGTCACAATTGTTATTGACTTGTCAGTTATTTTCAGTGATGTTAATATACCCAACATCCACGCCAGGAACAGAATACACGTTCATATCAATAACGTTACGTTTAGAGGTATAGTTCTGGTAAGAAAATATAAATTATTTGGAAAATGTAACGAAAGTTCTTGCACGGATTTTCAAAATATGATTAAGGGGAATATCTTTTTTTAAAGTATGTTTTGTAAAAATGTTAAAATAGTTTTAATTTCATTAATTATAGATATCTTTGGTTCTTGGCTAAACGATATGATTTTGATTGGTCTGTATTGGTCCACTGGTATCATTTAAATTGGTATGTATTAATCGACTGGTATGATTTTAATTGGTTTGTATAGGTCGACTGATATGATTTTAATTGGTCTGTATGGGTCAACTGGTATGATTTTAATTGGTCTGTATGGGTCGACTGATACGATTTTAATTCGTCTGTATTGGTCAACTGATATGATTTTAATTGGTCTGTATGGGTCAACTGGTATGTTTGGTCCACTGATATGATTTTAATTCGTCTCTATTGGTCCACTACAATGATTTTAATTTTTCTGTATTGGTCAACTGATATGATTTTATATGGTCTGTATACGTCGACTGGTATGATTTTAATTGGTCTAAATTGGACGACTGATATGACTTTAATTAGTCTGTATTGGTCGACTGATATGATTTTAAATAATCTGTATTGGTTAACTGGTATGATTGGTCAACTGGTGTGATTTTAATTGGTCTGTATTGGTCAACTGATATGATATTAATTTGTCTGTATTGGTCAACTGCTATGCTTTTATTTAGTTTGTTTCGCACGACTGTTATGATTTTAATTGGTCTGTATTGGTCGACTGGTATGATTTTAATTGGTCTGTATTGGTAAACTGATATGATTGGTCAACTGGTATAATTTTAATTAGTCTGTATTGGTCGACAGTAATGATTTTAATTAATCTGTATTAGTCAACTGATATGATTTTAATTGGTCTGTATTGGTCGACTGGTATGATTTTAATTGGTCTGTATTGGACGACTCATAAGATTTTAATTGGTCTGTATAGGTCGACTCATATGATTTTAATAGGTCTGTATTGGTCGACTGGTATTATTTTAATTAGTATCTATTGGTCAACTGATATGATTTTAATTGGTCTGTATGGGTCAACTGGTATGATTTTAATAGGTCTGTATTGGACGACTGGTATCATTTTAATTGGTCTGTATTGGTCGACTGATACGATTTTAATTGGTCTGTATTGGTCAACTGATATGATTTTAATTAGTCTATATGGGTCAACTGGTATGTTTGGTCTACTGATATGATTTTAATTCGTCTGTATTGGTCCACTATAATGATTTTAATTTTTCTGTATTGGTCAACTGATTTTATTTTATTTGGTCTGTATTCGTCGACTGGTATGCTTTTAATTGGTCTATATTGGACGACTGATATGATTTTAATTGGTCTGTATTGGTCGACTGATATGATTTTAAATAGTCTGTATTGGTTAACTGGTATGATTGGTCAACTGGTGTGATTTTAATTGGTCTGTATTGTTTAACTGATATGATATTAATTTGTCTGTATTGGTCAACTGCTATGCTTTTATTTAATTTGTTTTGCACGACTGTTATGATTTTAATTGGTCTGTATTGCTAAACTGATATGATTGGTCAACTGGTATGATTTTAATTAGTCTGTATTGGTCGACAGTAACGATTTTAATTAATCTGTATTAGTCAACTGATATGATTTTAATTGGTCTGTATTGGTCGAGTGGTATGATTTTAGTTGTCTGTATTGCACGACTGATAAGATTTTAATTGGTCTATATTGGACGACAGATATGATTTTAATTGGTCTGTCTTTGTCGACTGGTATGATTTTAATTGGTCTGTATTGGTCAACTAATATGATTGGTCAACTGGTATGATTTTAATTAGTCAGTATTGGTCGACATTAATGATTTTATTTGGTATGTATTAGTCAACTGATATGATTTTAATTGGTCTGTATTGGACGACTGATATGATTTGAATTGGTCTCTATTGGTCGATTGATATGATTTTAATTTGTCTGTATTGGTCAACTGCTATGCTTTTATTTAGTTTGCTTTGGTTGACTGTTATGATTTTTATTAGTCTGTATTGGTCGACAGTAATGATTTTTATTAGTCTGTGTTGGTCGACAGTAATGATTTTTATTAGTCTGTATTGGTCGACAGCAATGATTTTTATTAGTCTGTATTGGTCAACTGCTATGCTTTTATTTAGTTTGTTTTGGTCGACTGATATGATTTTAATTTGACTGTATTGGTCAGCTGATATGATTTTAATTGGTCTCTATTGGACGACTGATATGATTTTAATTGGTCTGTATTGGTCGATTGATATGATTTTATATATACTATATTGGTCAACTGGTATGTTTGGTCAACTGGTGCGATTTTAATTGGTCTGTATTGGTCGACTGATATGATTTTAGTTTGTCTGTATTGGTCCATTGCCATGATTTTAATTGGTCTGTATTGGTCGACAGATATGATTTTAATTGGTCTGTATTGGTCGACTGATATTGTTTTAATAGATCTTTATTGGCCGACTGGTATGATTTTAATTGGTCTGTATTGGTCGACTGTAATGCTTTTTATTAGTCTGTGTTGGTTAACTGATATGATTGGTCAACTGGTATGATTTTTATTAGTCTGTTTTGGTCGACTGGTATGATTTTATTAGGTCTGTATTAGTCGACTGGTATGATTTTAATTGGTCTGTATGGATCAACTGGTATGCTTGGTCAACTGATATAATTTTATTTGGTCTGTATTGGTGAACTGGTATGATTTTAATTGGTCTGTGTTAGTCAACTGATATGATTTTAAATGGTCTGTATTGGTCGACTGGTATGATTTTAATTGGTCTGTATTGGTCGACTGATATGATTTTAATTGGTCTGTTTTGGTCGACTGAAATGATTTTAATTGGTCTTGATTGGTCAGCTGGAATGATTGGTCAACTGGTTTGATTTTAATTGGTCTGTATTGGTCGACTGATATGATTTTAATTTGTCTGTATTGGTCCATTGCTATGATTTTAATTATTTTAAATAGTCTGTATTGGTCAACTGATATGATTGGTCAATTGGTATGATTTTAAATAGTCTATATGGGTCAACTGGTATGATTGGTCAACTGGTGTGATTTTAATTTGTATGTATTGGTCCATTGCCATGATTTTAATTGGTCTGTATTGTTCAGCTGATATGATTTTAATTGGCCTGTATTGGTCGACTGTTATGATTTTTATTAGTCTGTATTGGTCAGCTGATATGATTTTAATTGGTCTGTATTCGTCGACTGGTATGCTTTTAATTGGTCTATATTGGACGACTGATATGATTTTAATTGGCCTGTATTGGTCGACTGAAATTATTTTAATTGGTCTTATTGGTCAACTGGTATGATTGGTCAACTGGTGTGATTTTAATTGGTCTGTATTGGTCGACTGATATAATTTTAATTTATCTGTATTGGTCCATTGCTATGATTTTAATTGGTCTGTATTGGTCGACAGATATGATTTGAATTGGTCTGTATTGTTCGACTGATATGATTTTAATTGGTCTGTATTGTTCGACTGATATATTTTAAATAGTCTCTATTGGTCAAGTGATATGATTGGGCAACTGGTATAATTTTAAATAGTCTGTATTGCTCAACTGGTATGATTGGTCAACTGGTGTGATTTTAATTTGTCTGTATTGGTCAATTGCTATGATTTTAATTGGTCTGTATTGGTCGACTGATATGATTTTAATTGGTCTGTATTGATCGACTGGTATGTATTTAATTGGTCTTTGTTGGTCGACTGGTATGATTTGAATGGGTCTGTACTGGACAACGGATATGATTTTATATAGTCTGTATTGGTCGACTGATATGATTGGTCAACTGGAGTGTATATAATTTGTCTGTATTACTCGACTGATATGATTATAATTGGTATCTAGTTGTCGACTGATATGATTTTAATTGGTCTTTATTTGTCGACTGGTATGATTTTAATGTTTCTCTATTGGTCGACTGATATGGTTTTAATTGGTCTATATTGGTCGACTGATATGATTGGTCAACTGGTATGATTTTAATTAGTCTATATTGGTCCACTGGTATGATTTTAATTGATCTGTATTGGTCGAATGATATATTTTAAATAGTCTCTATTGGTCAACTGATATGATTGGTCAACTGGTATGATTTTAAATAGTCTGTATTGGTCAGCTGGTATGATTGGTCAACTGGTGTGATTTTAATTTGTTTGTATTGGTCCTTTGGTATGCTTTTAATTGGTCTGTATTGGTCGACTGGTATGATTTTAATTGGTCTGTATTGGTCAACTGATATGTATTTAATTGGTATTTGTTGGTCGACTGGTATGATTTGAATGGGTCTGTACTGGACAACGGATATGATTTTATATAGTCTGTGCTGGTCGACTGATATGATTGGTCAACTGGTGTGAATATAATTTGTCTGTATTGGTCGACGGATATGATTTTATATAGTCTGTGTTGGTCGACTGATATGATTGGTCAACTGGAGTGTATATAATGTGTCTGTATTAGTCGACTGATATGATTTTAATTGGTCTTTATTTGTCGACTGGTATGATTTTAATTTTTCTCTATTGTTCGACTGATATGATTTTAATTGTCTGTATTGGTCGACTGATATGATTGTTCCACTGGTATGATTTTAATTGGTCTGTATTAGTCAACTGCTCTGATTTTAATTGGTCTGTATTGGTTGACTGATATGATTTTAATTAGTCTGTGTTGGTGGACTTATATAATTTCAATTCGTCTGTATTGGTCGACTGGAATGATTTTAATTGGTTTGTATTGGTCGACACTTATGATTTTAATTTGGTTTGACCCATTTAATACAATTTTAATTGTTTTTTATTGGATCAAGTGATAAAGATTTTACGTGCAATGTGTTGACCCATTTGATAAAATTGTTATTGATTTGTGTTCATCCATCTGATAAAGATTAGTTTGCTACGATTTAACATTTCGTTATGAAATTGTTTTTAATCATTGTTTTATGCATGTGTTAGGGAAAATATTAAGTATTCTATTTAGTTTATCAAATACTATATAGATTAAAATTGATTCGTTAGTATTAAAAAAAATTTGGAGTATGTTACAATATTACAAAATATATATTATTTTGTGTGCGCGCGCATGTTGTTTGTTTGTGTGTGCGAGTGCGTGTGTGTGTACTTTTTAAATATATTTAGTTGTGATTCATTTGGACTCCATGATATAGCTCTGTGGTGAAACGTGAAATTGAGATGTCATGAACTGTAAGACGGAACTATCTTAGTGGTACCAAAGTGCTGTTTTCCATTCCATCCAGTAATTCATGACTTGTTTGTAACATCATAGGAATTTGCTAATAACAATAATTAAATAGTGTGATGGGGTATTTTTAAAGAATTATTTCTTTATTTTGGCATTGAATGCAAGCCTGTTAAGCGGGGTACGCAACATACTGGATAGCATTACTTGTCCTGAACCTCTGCAGAGTCTACCAATAATGTTTTTGCTAACATTTAGATTGAGAACTACAGTTCTCTGTGTTTGTCCATCTTGTAGCCAGCCAATGGCCCTTCCTTGTCTTGGAAGCTGAGTTGTCGTCGAACCAACTTCAAATTTAAAGTGATAATGAAAGGAAAATATCTTATTTATTGCTAAAATTGGCAAGCATGGAATGACACTCATGCAAAACTCGTAGAAATGGTGCAGGTGGTAGTGTCACAATGGGTGTTTCGAGCCAGGTTGTCAGTTTAGTTTTACTAAGTTCCTGCTTCAAATCCATGAAAAGGAAATCTGGGTTAACTTTAACATTTTCTTAAACTAAGTGCAATGATGGCATTGCCCATAATAACGTGACATCTATAGTCATAATAACGTGACATCTATAGTCATAATGACGTGACATCTATAGTCATAATGACGTGACATCTATAGTCATAATGACGTGACATCTATAGTCATATAGCTTAATTTTAACAAGGAAAACAAGCTTTCTGTAGACGACGTTTGGTGAAAAGCGTATTTTGGACGCCTAATAGTTTCTAATTAAATAATGTGCTGGGGTGTTATTAAACAAGCGTCCTATTCCTTTCTTGATAAGACATTCGAGTTCTCACTGAAACTGTCACAAACAGCGTCATAAATCATTGTATTCAGTTTAGTATCAAGTTTGGGTTATTGTTGACATTTTATTACAAAGTCGCGACATAGTTCTTAACCAACATCAATAATGTCATACTTGTTGCCATGGTTAGTGATCAGAGTACTGAGATTGATTGATGCGGTGCCCGCCACTGTTTAAACCATCACATCAATGCGCTGCTGTTTGCTTACAGAACGCGATCAAGTAGGTAGAAGAAAATCTCAGTTCAGCTAGAAGTAACTTCGCACTTAACGCAAATTAGATAACACATCTTGTGTGCGTTAGATTTCCTCTTCACATTTGGCAGTGATTAGTTACAAAATAATCATGTCAATGGGTCGTACGCTATTCGTAAAATTGATTATAAAAATCAGTACAATGTAGTTCCCGAAATCTACGGTTTATTGAGTTCTCTCTCTTGTAGGGGTGTGACCGAATTATATCTTTATTAACACATTTTAACAAACGTAGCGATTATAACGTATTCTCTTGGAAATAATTCACTATTTCTTGGATTGTTATATGTTCGTGTATTAACTGTTTGACCAAGACTGAATTGAAAATATCGAGATTGTAGTTACCAAAATTTCCTGTATTTTTAGTTATTTCCCTTGTTAAATCTGAAGATTATTTTTCATTGGTTATTTTTCTTGAAAAAAAGCAGTATATATAAAATCTGACATATTTTACTTTTGATTTATCTCAATAAGAAGCTAATATATTTTTACAAGATAAAGTCCAGCTTAGGTATAAACAAATCCATGGTGACCATTACTCATGAATCATTTCCTTGGCACACGTGCCATAATGGGGACATATGCAAATTAGAATTATACAATTATACAATGTACCCATAGAAAGAACAAGCCAAGATAAATGTAAAGTGAACAGTCATGACACTAAACTATTGAATCTTTGTAAATCACACAATCTATATATAGTAAATGGCAGAGTAGGTAATGACAAACACTTAGGAAAATTTACCTGTAAAGACAGCAGTGTGATTGATTATGCTATTGGCACTCACCATATATTTAAAATATTTTTTAAAAAATCAGGTGTGTGTTTGACCCACTTTTTTCAGATGTACACTGTAGCCTAATACTGAGCCTAACTGTCGACAAAAATGCAAGCGACTATGACAATTCTAATTATGTCACACATACAGAAATTAAGAAGCCTTGTAAATGGAAACCTGAAAAATCTGCTGTGTTTAGAAACAAAATTAACCACGAATTAGTCCAAAATATATCTGCCAATATTTGAAATACTTGTCGACATCCAAACACGTGTAAACAACACAACAGAGGCGATAGAAAATAAACAAAGATTAATTAATGCAAGTAAATCATATAAAAAGTCCATACTGTAAGAACACTCCATAAAGAAATTCACTGTAGACAAACAAATGCGCCAATTAAGGGTAAATGATACTAAGACATTTTACAAATTGCTTAAACCGCCAAACAATGAAAACACGTTACCACAGTTAGATGATTTTTACAGTTTATTTCAGTCTTTAAGTAAAGATGAATCATACGATAATGAAACAATAACAAATTTAGATAACATAGAGCTAGATAGTGATAACGTTTTAAATAGAAGGTTCGAAGAAGGAGAAATATTAAATGCTGTAAACCATTTGAGAAACGGTAAAGCACTAGGAACCGATAACATTATTAACGAGTATATTAAAACGACTGTAGACTTGATGCGCCCAGTCTATGTTAAACTGTTCAATATGCTTCTCGAAAATAGTGTTTTCCCAAATGAGTGGTTGACGGGTGTAATCAAACCAATTTATAAGAATAAAGGAAACCTATTACTAGAAAACTATAGACCAATAACGCTGCTTAGTTGTATTTCAAAACTATTTACAACAATTTTAAATACCCGATTAAATACGTTTATTGAAGAAAATGATATCTTGAAAGAATCCCAAACTGCTTTCCGAGAGGGTTACTCTACTACTGACCACTTATTTAGTATACATTCCCTCACTGAAATTTTAAAGAAAAGGAAACAAAATTATTCTGTGCTTTTATAGATTTTGAAAAAGTTTTTGATCTAATTTCTAGGACTTATTTGTGGCAAAAATTGTTAGAAAATAATATAAACGGAAAATTCGTCAAAATCATTTATCAAATGTATCAAGGAACAAAATCCTGTATTTGCGTCAAAAATGAAATTTCAGATCTATTTTCATGCAACATTGGTGTTCGACAAGGAGAAAATCTGTCGCCTTTCTTGTTTTCTCTCTTTTTAAATGACTTGGACAATTACTTAAAAAGACACAGTTGTACCGGGGTATCCATTGCTATGGATGATATAGTTACCTCTCCGGAAACAGTTCTTTACTTTTTATGCTTGTTACATGCCGATGATACTGCACTTCTTGCAACAAATGCTGCTGACTTACAGCAGTCACTAAATGTATTTTCACAATATTGT
>JAULBS010035105.1:0-10151 GCA_032355785.1 Symmetromphalus regularis
TACACCTAGAGATATGACCGTGTTTGTACGGGACACCATATATTATTGATAAAATTTGTTGAGGTGGTAGATGGTACCACAACTTCTTCCCAATACATCTTACACTTAATATGACTAGCAATTTGGATTCCCAATTGTCTGATGAGTTTAAATACCAAATTTGATAGCTCTCTGATAATTATTACAACTTTTATGAAGTTTTGAAAATGATAATCAAAAGTGTTGCGGAAATTCACATTAAAAAAATGCCAAAAATCTGACTAAAGCACAAAACTTCAAACCTCTGCCAAAATTTGAAAAATTATCGGTTGAAACTAACATTTTCAGGATATCATTTTTTTAATGGATATTTTGACATATATTTATTGAGCAATTCTAAGACATAGTGGTGGAAGCCATTTGTTGATCTGACATGGAATGACCCAGGTGCTAATGATTTGAATAACTTCATCATTATCAGTGATGAAGCTCCTGGGTACCTTTGTTTTACAGTTGAACTTTTTTTTGTTATGGCACTGTATATGTACATTTGTGTTTTTTTTTTTTAAATGTTTCTATTTATTTATGTTTATATTTTACTAATGTACACAACAAAGATTTGTAAAACGGTGAAAATAAAATATTAATTCACTATTCTTGGATTATTTGTAAACAGCGTCAAGGTAGTAATTTTTGTCTTCAAAATAAAACTTTTTTTTTTTAAATATAGCCATTGGCTACATGGGTTAAATACTAGAAACGCGTTTTATCAGAAAGGGCAACAATTTGTCAATCATAGCAAATAAAATGAACAGAATTACGTCCCCTAAACAATTGCTGACGTACCTGTGGGTCATTCCATGTCAAATCACCCAAATAAAAGAAAATGTGAAACCCGACCATCTCAAAATTCAAAATGTTAGCAACAATCAGACCAGTGTGTGGGATATAAGGCCCCCCCAATTTTGAGATTTTCACCCAAAATGGACGTGGTTGCCTACCTTTGTACTTTCATAACTCGGTACTACTGGGCCAAAGTATCTCAAATAATGCTCAAAATTATGCTCGTTTTTGAAAATTATACTACTTTTTATAAAAGTAACCTTTTCAAGAAACCCCTCTATAAAACAAGTAAAAAATTATATATTTATCTTGAGTTAACATTTGCTTTGATAAAATACAACTAACTACTGCACTTCATTCCGAATTAGAAGCGGTCACTTAATATGTCCAAATGTACGATGTTAGTATCATATTTAATATGTTCTGATATATTGCAGCATCACAGAACCTGAAAATAATCAATCTTAGAAACCAAGCATGTCATGACCCTGGTAATGTTCCCTTCAAAAGAACTAAATATATGCCGATTATGCTAACAGTGCTGCTTTTATTTTCAAAAACATCTGCTAAAATTATGCTCGTTTTACCAAATTATGCCAAAAATTATGCTTGCACAATCAATAATGGTCAAGGATGTAGGGCCAGTTTCTGATCTGTCACCTCGTACGTAAGAAAACACTGGTTTGGGAGGGGGAGACCCGGATTTGGTGAAATTGTCACTTGAGGGTCACTATACAGCCTGATTGAAGAACGACTAGAGGTAAGTTTGGCAGAAAAAGGAAAGGATTAATTGTTTAACGACATTCCAGCACTTTGTTTATTCAGCGGCTATTAGGTTTCCTACATAATATATGGTGTCTTATGAATCATTGCCTTAAAGGAAACCCGCTGTGTGACAAGTTATTCTTTCTGATTTGCAGCAAGGGATCTTTTGTATGCGTTTTCCCACAGACAGGTATGTATGTATGTATGTATGTACCTGTTTATCGTGTATACATCCAGAAAGGTTCAAACACGCTCCCTGTGGGTACACACCTGACACTTGTTCAGAGAATGTATCCATGGCGAGGAAGGGGAGGGGAACGAGTTACCGGCGAGCTTTGGCGAAATATTATTAAAAATAGTTGAAGATGGATATGTGAAGAAATTATTTTAGAGGGAATTTTGTTGCATCAGTCAAATAGGTTTGAGGTAATTTAGACGCGTATTTTTAAGGTTAGCCAAAAATAAAAGAAAAATTTTTTTCGGACTATTTAATTAGAACTATAGTTTTGAAAGAATTATCTAAAATTTAAAGTCCGATACACAGACAGGACATATCACGGCCTTTTATAAACCAGTTGTCTTTGTAAATGACATGTTCCTACCCACTGAGCCTTATGGAGCACTCACTCTGGGTTAGTGCCGATATTGAAAACAAGTCATGCCTCCATTGAGATTTGATCCTAGTACTTAACAGCAGTTAGTCCTACAGCTTAACCACTCCGCCATCGGGGCAATCTGGGCCGGTTACGTTTAGTAGGAAAACGAATTTAAAGTGTTTCCATCCAATAAGTTCATACGCTCTTTGTGGATTCAAATTTTGATGCAGCCATGATAATTTGTACTGTATCGTGCGTATTCAGTTGTTTCTATAATACGGTAGTGTCGTGACATAAATTCTTAATGCAGTTACGTTTGATCGAAAGTTTTTCATATTTTCTTGTATTGTATATCTTCAAGCATGGTATTAACTGCTAACCAATTATAAATATATTTGTAGAGTCAAATCTTAATGATGAGGTAAGTATGAGAATCATGTTCAACTTGGGCTCAGAGTGTCAATTTAAGAGAAGTTATGCACAGTAACTAAGAAATGGCTGGTTTACATTTGTTTTAGAATGTTTATACTCGTGTTACCGTTACAGCTGAATCTGTCTGAACCTAGTGATAATTTTTAAAATAAAGAAGACTGATTTCGTGTACAGACAAGTGTCTTTTTATATATTTTATTTTTAATGTGTACTTCTTTTGTTTTTCTATATATTGGTTCTACTATTTTCAGACGAATTATACATCATTTATTACTGCCCTACAAACTGCGGACTGGCAATGCCAGGAAAAATACAGTTTACTAATGAACATGCAAGTGCTATTCAGTGGACTTGCTGGACTAATTTTTCATTCTAGTTGCTAGTCCATTACCCGTATACTATATCAAAGTTTGTTATGCATATTGTTTTGTTTTGGTATCAAAGTTCATATAAATGTCCTGTGTTACTAATAACAAAGAATAGCCTATATGGGTTTTACTGAAAGTTAAAAATGATCTTCACAAATATCACAACTCTTGAATATTTCAACATTTTATTGTTTTGTACATAATACTTTTAACGTAAAATGTACACGAGACAACTGAACAAACAAGACAAACGTGTGATATTTTGTTTAATATAAACGTTCAATAAATAGACCAGAGTAGTATAAGTATACAATTCAATCAACTTAAACAATGTACATAAATCAGTGGCATCTCTCTCTCTCTCTCTCTCTCTCTCTCTCTCTCTCACATACACACACACACACATTTGTTTAATGATAACAGTACATTCTGATACAATCAACACCAGAAGCACTGTTGGTTTTTATTTTTATTGTTTTGATTACATATATTTATTTAGTAATATATAAAAAAATTGGATTTGGTCGCCTCGTCACCAATTTTTTGTAACACGATTTTAAAAAAGTATTGCTAAGTGTCACAATAATAGAGCTAATCTACGTATGTGAAACATTTTTGTGTAGACTGAACATTTTTACTATAACGAAAACTAATACAAGACTGACATGGAAATCAAAATGGCAAAACGTATATGCAAATAATTGCGTATATCAGTAGCGTTTCCCTGTGTGCTATGCTATAACACGTTTAACGTGTTAATATTTCTATACAGATCGACAGGATCCAAATTAGAAAGTTTGCTGCATGAAATCTAATCCTAGCACCGAGTTATACCGCCTGTGTGCCATTCTGAACTGTCACTTGTCATTATGGTAGTATTGCAGAGACGTAAACAACGTGAATGGGTAATTTGTTTTGATTTGTGTCCGACCCGTAATGGCACATTGTTCTTCGTGTAAAATAATGAACATCGAGTGTTATAGCGTGCAGGAATATGTCAAACTGCTTCCTGGTGTAAGCTAGGGTTTCCCAAAGCACTGCGACCAAGCGTCACTGCAACCGCTTTCCAGACGCCAACAAAACACTGGCACTGGCGCCAATTTCCGTTATGCCGTCAATTCTTCAAGACTGGTCTTATTATTTTCCTCAAACTTTCAGCAGGTTTTATTGATTTGAAAATTGATTCCATTGCTGAAGGCTTTCAGAGGTTTGCAGTGTACAGTGTCATTGCGAACGTCCAGAATTGGTGAGTCACCATCGCCTCACGCGCGAAGTCTCCGCTACGTGACATTGCATAGATGCCCATAATACGCCCAAAGCATGAAATACAGGCTACAAGCAGCAGAAAGGTATCTCAAGAGATTCCGATGAGCAAGGAAGCACACCATGGACATACTCGAAGAGAAAATCAATTATCAGTGATTGGATCTCTGAGAATTTCACATACAACTAGACAAGGGAATCTTGATACGTCTTGGCTTATGTGCTGTGAATGAAAACTCAATTAAACGTGCTTGTAGGCTGGATCTCGGTACCAACAAAGAATTTACATGATAAACAAGGTACAAAAGAAATTGGTTTAGTGTCAGTTGTGTAAAATATGATGAAAATACACATTTTTAAAGAAATTCAAATTCAAATTTGTTTATTTTCTAAAAATATGTTTTCAGGTACATAGACATTTTATATATTCTCTGATTAAACAATTTTGCTGATGCACAATGACTCATTTTCATACTGTAAAATATAATTTGACAAACCACCATATCATATAATACCATGCATTCAGTATTACACGTGCGCAAGTCACGCAAGTGTTACTACTATAAACATGATCATGAAGTAAAAACGAATAACAAAAATGTACAGTTGCAACACTACCAGTTACACAAATAATTGGTGAAAAATTGGATTTAGAAAAAAGCTTGACTTATTATCTGTTCCTATCCTTATAACATGTAGATATTTGAACGATGTATATGTTGCGATTACTGCGGCAACTACGACATAATAAACTTAACATAACAGACATAATAGATTTGTGTTTTCGGACAACATCTAACATAGTTTGATTAATTAGAGAAATCTCCACATTTAAAAAAAAAATAAAGTTTTTCGGGAAGGGTACAAGACGGTAAATTCCTTATATTCGCACTCCGTTGGTTCCATGTTGCATTTGAAATGAATGACATACCAAACCATACACACTGACACAGAATTCATACTCTGACATCTCTTTTCAACATCATTATAACATGTTATCCTTGTTCATGTGACTGTCTGATACAGAGATGTATTTTAAACATCACAGGATTTGTCACTTATAGATCACAGGTCAGTCCATTACCATTCACGCAGTTTTTAATACCAGAAGTCAATGATATTCTCGTCTCATTTTTATCCATGTGTATTTAGTGTTTTGTTTGAGATAACCCTTGGCCGTGTTTAAGTAGACGTATACATTTAACAAAATACGTGAACTTCAACTTCCTTAAGGTTTTCTCAAAAACATCATAAAGTGCACTCGGAGTAACTACAATGGTAGAAAGCTCAACCTTTCTATTTTAGTTATTACCACTATGTAATTAGAATATTATTGATTTCTGATCTCCAACCTACTTGGTAACTGTAATTAAATCCTTGATTGACCATGGAACAATGTGTTCTAGACTAGAATCCTCAAGTGTGAGAGAGCTACAACGTATGAGGTTACTTGAACACTTTATATGGTTCGTCATCTAATCGCATCAGATTCTATAAAAATACAGCTTTTAAGATGAGACTAACGTGAAGGAAGTTGTTTACATTGAATGATTCGACCAAAGCGCTATAGCTGTTGGTGAACGTGGTTAGTGATTGAAAAGGAATAGAATCAAGTGAATGAATATTGACAAGCAATGATGCTATAAGATGTGAATCTTGGATTCCGTCATTAAACATCCTTGTCACTCTGCAAGCAGATCGCTAACGTACACTCTCATAAATATGCGACCCTCAATAGCCGATGTTTATTTTTGTGCTGGGTGTCGTTAAATAAATAAACAATCAGTCATAGAAATGCACCCACAAACAGATCCTGCGAGTCCGAACACCCACCTCTACTTCAACCACCAATTTGTATTTTTAAAATTATTATCATAATTTGGTTGTAACTAATTTTGGACCCACATCTCCAATATTTAAAATTTAAAAAACACTTTTGGTCTCCCCTATTTCATCAGCCGCTGGTACCATATAGTCCTTAGGTTCAACATGTCACTTACAATTTACCTGTGGCATTAATTATTGTTTTTGTAATGGGATTTGTATTTAATATTATTAATGTTATTTCATGGCACTGGTTGTAATAACATATAGTGTAATACTAATGCACGATTCTCAACGTTTTTCTGTAATATTTGACTAAAGATCATGATATGTTCCCTGTATTTCTGACGTTGTAGATAAGCCAGTTGAAGTATACTTATCATTTTTCTTGTCAAGACATGTTTATAGTTTATAGCATGAAGGTGCCGTCAGTTAACACAGTTACCATTCAATGTTTTAACATGTTGCTAATAAATATATTCATCTTAGCAAGATTTTAATCACTGAGCATCTGATGATGGTAAAGGGATTCCAAATCAAATCTTTAGATAAAACGTGTTGTTCACTATTGCTGAATTTCAACAAACTAAGAAATTTGTAATTTCCCTATCTTCATGATAAATCAGCGATATATCCGGTTTTACAAAACTGAGTAACCAGACATTTAAAACGCTAATGACATATAAGATTGTGTATGTCATCCTGTTGTAGTGATGATTACTGTCATCTGCTAGAGAAACAGACGGTCTGAATACCTCACAATGGTATGGTCAGCTCTCCTCACACGTCTAGACTTGGCCAGCTCGCACTCTGTCTTTCTATATATATTATGGAAAATATACATTTGGCGGACATCTCTGAATATTCAGAATAAACTTGAAAGCACCATTGGTCAGTCTGGGATGATTGGCACCTGTCCATCCGAACTATCACAGCTTAGGCAAGAGAGGAACTCCACCTCCACAGTATGACGTCATGACGGTTTCACAAATAAATCTGTTTCTTTATTGTGTGACGGTGTAACCATGCCATTCTTCAAATGTACTATTTTTCTACCTGCAAAACGGAATCAGTAAAAATGACATTGTAATCCATTAAAACTATTATAATGTAGTTTACTCTGTTCAGCCGGTTATTTAACTGAAACATTTGTCTAAATAAATAAAAACAATAATTATCTTTAATACACATGTCTAGCTTTGTTGATCTAACAAAGATGGGGAATTTGTAAGGTCGGGCGTGCAATGCTAACATGAACACAGACTGTGCTAACCTCTCGCCTATGGAACCGCTGGTTCCGCCCTACATGTGGTTTAGACATGAGTATTAATAAATGTTATGCATGCTTTTGGACAACATACAAACCGTCTTTGTTTCAGTTTTAAAACACGGATGTTCATATTGATTAGTATCGTCCGTTCAACAGATATAATTATAGATATCACACGAATTGTTATTTAGTTTTAGGTGGGATATGTTTTACAAATTTGTTTTGTAATTTTTGAATCATTAAACGGGACTTGCATTACGTTAAAAGCACCTGTTTGGAAACAAAATGTGAATTTTTCTATGTAATATGGTATCTAATTCAGCAGCAATTTGTCCCAAAATATAGGTATTATGTGACATCTGTTTTATTCATACCATGCATAGATGCATGAAAACTTTATTCACTTAAGAAATATGTGACATAAATTATTTTATTTTGGTAGTCAAATCTTACCAGTCCATGTCTTTAGTTTGGTCATAACAAATCCTTTACAATCAGGGTCGATATTACATATGCTTTCGGCTTCTAGCGTGTCGAATACAGACAGAGTACAGCCCCCTCCGGACATGGAGAAGCGACATCTGTAGTCAAACTGACCCGGCAGGTCACTCTCTTTGTGATATGTGAACTCTGTAACAAAGCAAATTATTACATTCAGCAGAAGTTCAATAACATTTAGCTAAATGAAGGTCTGTTGTCCAAGGAATAGAACTCCCAAAGCAATAGACGGTCATTCTTCCTCTAAATATGCTTAGAGACTACTGTCATCAGCAGACGTCATACACACAATACTGCAAATTGTCGCCATTACTATAGAGTTTGTGGTGGACCAGAGCTGCCCATAATGTACTATTAACATTACATTAATGCTAATTAGATTGGAAGCCTGCTTCGCTCATTAAATATCTTTGAAAAATGATTGCATTCAATGTATAATTATTAAAACATTTTGATGACCATGGAAGACTGCCATCAATGTAAAATTATTGTCTTGTACCTTTTGACAGCGATAATAATAGACGTTACAATCTGTGTGTCTTAATGCAAGAAGGAAAGCCTTGTTATTAGTTCATTAGGAAAAGCTGGTAATTATTATTTACATGATGTATATCTTAATAACAACAAGATTAAAACAATGGATCAACATGCACATGAAAAATGCGAATAACAACAAATCTCTCAAAAATCATCTTTTATTTTTCCACATTATAATTTTGTTGTAATTGACTTGGAACCCCTGTAATATTAAAAATATTTTTGGACTCCCTCCCAAATGTTTTGCATCCATCCTTGTAACGAGTCAAATAAAATATCACTATATTTTAACATCTTATTTTGCAACTAAGTGATAAGAATTATCCATAATGAAATAGGGTATTGTGTCAAGATATAATTTTAGAATAACAGGCTCCAAGTGTCTGTAACTAATAGTAGCGATCACAAGCTTCTGGATGTAGTATTATAACAGTTTGTGATGTGTAACAAGTAATTGCCGGAACAGAAGAAATACCAAATTTCTAATCTGTCTATTTACCTGGTGTTTGTTCATGAAGTTTGCTTCTATTGAGATACCAGCCACGGGTGTACATGTTTACAACCCTGCTCAGACTACTGACTAGTTGTCCTGCGTCCATTGTTAGCTGCTCATATGCTTCCACGAGCTTGTCAATGGCTGGTCTGAGGAGAATGGGGGCTCCGTGAGGTAGCAGGAACGTCGTGAAGTGTCGGCCTGCATTAAACAGATTCCTCTGCTCGTTATATCCCACACACTTTCTTTCAATGCACGGCATTCTGCAAATAACCGACAGAATATCACCATGAAATACAATCAACAGTTATCGGATTCATAACAAAAACGATAACAAGTGATATTTGGATAAAGCTAATACCGCCCACCTTGAGTACAGTTTTAGTGTCAACTGTATCTTTTCAAAATACCGCATTTCTCATTCACAATTAAAATATTTGTCAACTTTTCGCAACATTCACCATGAAAGAGTTATAGATTTTGTTCATGGTGGATAGGGCAGGATATGCTCATTTTCGCAAACATTTTGTATCACCACTACGTTTACAAACTACTGAGTACATGCCTCTTAACTGCCTGTACGTATTTTCAAATTCATCTTGTGCAGAGATACAGTTTTAATCATGATAAATGTTGTCATTTAGATTTTTTTTTTTTTTAAATGTAATGACAATGGTGGTATATTAATATCGTTATATAAAATTTTATAGGTGGGTAATAACTAAATTTGGACCCTTCTCTAATATTAAACATATTTAAAAGATCTTTCGACCCTCCTCCCTTCCAGAATGTTTATATCCGACTGTAATTTAATAATACAGTAAAACGTATGTTATAATCAATGATGTTTTCAAGGACAAATGTTTTAAATACATTTAGTTAAGCATCAAGCATCATGACGTTATGACGAAAGCCACATGTAATCAAATGTAAACACGCTTAGGTTTTTCAAGCATCAAAATAAACCAGAATAGATACAAAAGTATGCAAAGACGTATACCTATTAGTTTGTTTGTAGTTTTTATGTTAACAACTCAACACGTTCTGTAATTTTTAGAGCATAGAAGTAAACAATATATATCACTCCTTGTTGTTATAGAATGTTTTTTTTTAAATTGCTCTTGAGAAGGAGGCCAGTAAGCAAAGTCAATATTCTACTACAGACATTAGTGTTCTGAATCTAACCTTTTTTTCTGGGATGGATGTATATGAAATTCCACAGGTTAGTGGGGTGGAATTATTGATTTTTAAGTTTAATATTATTTCCTTTTTGTCCTATATAT
>JAULBS010035116.1:0-10151 GCA_032355785.1 Symmetromphalus regularis
TTTGCTGTTTCGCAATATATCGCAATGCGGGTTAGGCTGTATCGTTGCACCTCTACATCTTGGTAATTGATCAAACTGTATTACAGTAAGTATTGCAATATGGGTTTGCTGTTTCGCAATATATCGCAATGCGGGTTAGGCTGTATCGTTGCACCTCTACATCTTGGTAATTGATCAAACTGTATTACAGTAAGTATTGCAATATGGGTTTGCTGTTTCGCAATATATCGCAATGCGGGTTAGGCTGTATCGTTGCACCTCTACATCTTGGTAATTGATCAAACTATATTGCGGTATTACAATATGGGTTTGCTATATCACAAAAGAATACCATACTCTGGAGGTTATACACCGAGATTCCAAACGATATAGTTGTACCTAAACAAAAGTAATAACACTATTAATAGTGAACAATATTATGGTATTCCACGTGTCAACAAAACCTTGAGAATACAGTTTGATGATTTTTCACAGGGAGTAATATTAGGATGTCTTTTACCGTATTTAGCCTGTGAAGAAAACTGTCGTCGATCGATTTTTCTCAGTGGACCCATTTGCAATTTTGACTATTTTCCGTTCCAACCGGTAGCCCACAACTGGTTCATCAAAGGCCATGGTATGTGCTGTTCTGTCTGTGAACGATACATATAAAAGACTCTTTGCTGTTTATCAGAAAGAGCAGCATATGTGGCGGCAGTGGGTTTTCACTAAATAAAATATGTCAGAATGACAATATGGTTGACGTCCAATAGTCGATTATAAGATAAAAATCAAAGTGCTCTAGAGGCGTCGTTAAATAAAACAAATTTCACTTTACTTCATACCATATTTAAATATGTATATAAAATGAATAATAATAATATTATTAATACAGTATTTAAACAAATACTTTGAAAGCAATATATCTTACCCAAAGTAGCAGAACAATATGCAAAAACTGTGGTTAGAATCAGTAAAATATCCATATTTTTAATGTCCAGCACTATTGTACAGCAAATAGGGAATATGTTTTATGATATCACTAATTACACGTGTTTAGTGTTTAACGTCATCAACGTTTCAGTGGTAATAAAGAGATAATTCGCAATATTACTCTTGAATCACATCTCCGGTTAGTCAGCTTCCTACACTTCCGACTATTACCGTAAAACTGTCAAGAGCGTAACTGTTAAGTTCGTTTGTAAAATTATAATTAACCATAATTTTGGTAATTAAAGATAACAATATAAATTGCCTGATTGGTGTACTGTTAATATTTTCAACGTTGTTACTTAAACATCAAGTTTTAGAGAATTGTAATACGAACTAATTGCTGTTTGTTGTTAAGAAAATACTATTACAAAGGGAGCCTCCGACGGGGTTTGAACCACTGTCTTCAGCTTGAGATTCCGATGTCCTACCACTGGATCACTAAGACTTACTCCTACGATGAGCATTCTACCGAATGAACTAGATCCCAGTAGCAGATCCAGGGGGTCAAGAACACCCTATTCTCGATTTTTAAAAACCATTTTCCGAGTGGAAGGACGTAAAAAAAACACCTTTTCCCCCATTTCTATTCAATTTTTGATTACCCCCGCCCCTGCTCTATTTCAGAAATCCACATCTGGACCCCCGCTTTCTGAATTCCTTCATCCGCGCCTGGATCCAACTAATTTGCAATTATGATGAATATAGACGGAAAAAAGTAAAGTTTGTTTTATTTAAAGACGCCTCTAGCCTCTAGAATATAATTGATTTTTATCTTATCATCGGCTATTGAACATCAATCATATGGTCATTCTGAGATAAGTATTTAGATGAAACCCTCTGCCGCCACATATGCTACTCTTTCCGATAAGCAGCAAGGGGTCTTATATGAACCATCCCATAGACAGCACAGCACATACCACGGCTTTTGATGAACCAGTTGTGGACCACTGGATGGAACGGAAAATAGCCCAACGTGCAAATGGGTCCACTGAGAATATAGACGCAGACCGCATTCAACTGAGACTAAAGAGCGACGTGCGTTATGCGGTTGATATTCGGCGTGCGGTATGCAGCAGGGTCATTTATACTGTATTTTGTATAGCTGCAGTACGGATGCACGTTAAGGTCTGTCCTATATGTCATTTAGTAAAAAAAAAAAATAATAATAAAAAAAAATAAATAATAATAATACAACGCCCGTTAAAGGGACACCACCATAGTTGTACAAGATGGCAGTCCTCCAAAACATTATTTATATTGAAAGAGGAGCGAGGTGTGGCTCAAACTGTAGCGTGTCCGCCTGTGAACCGGTCGGTCGTCGGATCGATCCTTCACAGTGGACCCATTTGCAGTTTAGGCTATTTTCCGTTCCAACCAGTAGTCCACAACTGGTTCATCAAAGACTGTGGTATGAGCTGTCCTGCCTGTGGAACGGTGCATATAAAAGACCCCTTGCTGCTTATTGGAAAGTGTAGCCTATGTGGCGGCATCGGGTTTCCTCTTAATAAATATCTCAGAATGACCATATGTTTGGCATCCAATAACCAATGATAAGATGGAAATCAATGTGCTCTAGAGGCGTCGTTAAATAAAACAAACTTTACTTAATTTTTCTTGAAAAAGAGCAAACTAATATCAATAAATAATATAATTAGAGCACGAAAATGGTAATTTCAAAGAGGAATATTTAAGTTGGTCCGACGACAATTAATGGCAGTGCTCTCGATACAGTTTTTGTTGAAATGCGATGGTCTGTGCTGCACGACACAGAAATACATCCATAACATTAAAGTGACATTGTCACAGTTGAATAAGGTTTCAGACTACATTATGTTAGAATACATTAAATTTAAAATGCTAAAAAATTTGTTTTATTTAACGACGCCTCTAGAGCACGTTGATTTTTATCTTATCGGCTACTGGACGTCAATCATATGGTCATTCTGACATATTTATTAAGTAAAGTTTGTGTTATTTAACAACGACTCTAGAGCACGTTGCTTTTTATCTTATCATCAGCTACTGGACGTCAATCATATTGTCATTCTGATATATTTTTTAGAAGGACACGCTGCCGCCATATAGGCTACTCTTTCCGATAAGCAGCAAGGGGGTCTTTGATGAACCAATTGTAGACCACTGGTTGAAACGGAAAATAGCCCAAACTGCAAATGGGTCCACTGAGAAGGATCGATTCGACGACCGATAGCTTAACAAGCGGACACGCTACCGTTTGAGCTACATCCCGCTTCGAAATTTAAAATGCTATACCCTTAATTACCTGCGTACAACGAACTACTGTCAGTTTACCAGATAAATAATAATTGCATAAGAAGATACTTAGAACGGCATCAGACAAGAATTGATGATAGCAGACGTCCTAATCATGGGCGTAAATCCTAGGGGAACGGGTATTTTAGTGGTGCAACGATTTTTATATACCGGTATCCCCTCCACTCTTTGCTTTCCCCTCCACGTTTTGCTTCCCCTCCACTTTTGATATCACCCTCCACTTTTTGCTTCCTCCTCCACTTTTTTGTTCTCCACTTTTGATATTCCGCTCAACTTTTTACTTCCCCTCCACTTTTTGCTTCCCCCTCCACTTTTGGTACCCCCGTCCATTTTTTGCTTCGAAAAATTGAAATTATAATACCTAAATAATAATCTTTACCAGTATTTCCGTTTATTGTATCAATGTAATACTTAGCCATGTGGTCTTAGAACAAATATACCGAAGTACACAAGTGGTCTTTAATAGCGTCAATCCCTGGGAGAAAGGGGACACATACCCCACTTTTTGGTGATGCTTCGTTCCCCTGCTACCTTTTGGACAGAGGGGTGTTCCGTCTCCCCCCACTCCCGTCCTTGAAGCGATTTTCGCCCTTGGTCCTTGTAATAATTATTTGTTGAAAATTATACATAGTTCATATTATCAACTAATTGATTGCTTTAATATATATTTAACAACACCCCACCCCATAACACAAAATAGGCTATACCATTAAGTAAATGTAAACTGTATTTTCAAATTCTAAAGGACATTCAGTAGCAAATCCAAATATCCGGATCCCCTTTTCTCGTTTTCGGATCATTTTACTCGTATTTTGTATTTTACATTTTACGAGTAGAAGGACGTGAAAATTAACCATTACCCATCACATTTGGTCCCCTCCCTTTCAAAAATCCTTCATCCCCGCCTGACATTGCTCATTTAATGAACAATATTAAAGACCTGTTTTATTGTGTCGTTATATACTTAGAGAAATACGGTACTTAAGTTTGAATACCGCTTCACCGGATATAGGTTCATGGTGGGAATAAAGCCTGATTTCTCATCGGAACTGTGTATCTTCAACAAATATACATCTCATCAAATATTAAGCACAAGCAGCTTTTATTTTAGTGCGTGTGTGTGGGGGGGGTGGGGGGTGGGCGTGTGTGTGGACGTGTTTGCGTGGGTGGGCGTGTGTTGATAGGCGTGTATGTGTGTATATGTGCGTGTGTTGTGTGTGCGGATTTGTGTTTGCGTGTGTTGACAGGCGCGTGTGTGTGTATATGTGCGTGTGTTTGTATGCTTGTACGTGCGTACTCTAGCGTTTTCAGTAGGACTAAAACAGTTTCATGTGTATGTGTGTGTGTGCAGGGCCTGATTAATACCTTGTGAGGGAAGGCACATCAGGTGGAGGGAGGGGGCTTAACACAAAAGTTAAATTACATGTCAAATTATTATTTTTTTTAACTAAAATGAATGAATAGAACTAATTTTATAATTATTACATTTTTTAAATAAAGGAAGTCCTTTGTCTGAAGGGCCCTTCTGGCAATTGCCCCCTTATAAATCAGACCGTGTGTGTGTGTGCGCGTGCGTACGTGTGTATGTATGTGTGTGTGCGCGTGTCTCCATGCATGTGTGTGTGCATGAACGTGCTTGCGCTCACGTTTTAAGTAGGCCTGAAATAGTTTACTGTATGTGACAAGAGAACTAATCGTTACTTAAAAATTATTTTGTATTTAATAACAAAAATTGTCACATGACAGATAGTAAAGTTTGTTTTATTTAGCGACGTCTCTACAGAACACTGTTTTTTTTAATCTTATCAGCTATTGGACATCAAATTGAATTATGGTAAAGAACATATATATCCTACCTAAACCCGACATGGAATTCCCTATACCATGGTTCGGGTAAAACGTCTTTCGTGATATAAAAGCGGGATGTAGTATCACAAATACATGTAAGTTTCATTCGTAAACAATATTATGTGGGAATATGCCTTTAACGAAACCAAATATTTAAAAACAAAACAGAGAATTTTTTTATTAATATTCATTTATTACTGTAATACAATCAAACCTATATTATACACAACCTTTCCACAGTGAATTCCATAAAAAAATAATTAAAAAAATAAACATAAAAACAAATAAAAAAATAATTATTAGCACCAATACAATTTGTCTTCTCAACATGAAATGAGGGGGGAGGAAACTAATGATTTTTCGTGGGGACGGGTAACCTTTTAAATGTACTAGTCCCCAGGCGAGTGAAAATAATTTCTTAATTTCTACCCCCGATATATTTTAACTATTATTATATTTTTAATCATAGTTGGAGCTTAACTTTTGTCGAAGAGTATATTAATTTTATCTTCTCACGAGAATATACGTTGATATAAATAAACTCCCGGAAAGGAATAGTTGGATAAAGTTGCACTATCACTAATTTAAACAATGATTTTTCATTATTTCAAGGGTTATTTTGGAAGGTAATAATTATGAGTCCTATGGGAAATTTTTAATTTTAAAAGGCCTAAAAATATACGTTTTATTTAACAACACCTCTAGAGCACATTGATTTTTATCTTATCATCGGCTATTGAATGTCAATCATATGATCATTCTGACACATTTATTTAGAGGAAACCCGCTGCTGCCACATAGGCTACTCTTTCCGATAAGCAGCTAAGGTCTTTTATATGCACCATCTCGCAGACATGACAGCACATACCACGGCCTTTGATGAATCCGGCTTTGTACCATTATTACTACATAGCAACAAAGATAAATATATGTTTAACGTACGTTCATGAATGTAATTTTTTCATTTGAATAGTCGGGCGTATGTTTAACGTACGTTTAAAAAAAAAAAAAACCGTTAAACATAAGAGTGTTTTTCATATAAATGTTAAACATACGTCAATGACATACACAATAACATGGAAAGGGCTCCTGCAGATATTTATAAATTTCACTGTTGCTGTGGATACCATCTTGATTGCTAAGGAAGGTATATTTAATTTGATTTTTCAAATATCCATTATACATTTCTGAATCAAGTACACCTAAAATCCTACAAAGACCATTTTTCTAATTACTTTAGACAACTGTTTTATCATTGTTAAGAATATTTGCTAAGAACACCTTGAATGATTACTAGGGAAAGAAACACCATGAATACTCATATGTCAAACGTATGTTAAATATGCGTTCTGTTAACGTATGTTCAAAGAAACGTATGTGAAACATATTTAACAGAACGTATGTGAAACATATTTAACAGAACTTATGTGAAACATATTTAACAGAACGTATGTGAAACATATTTAACAGAACGTATGTAAAACATATGTTTAACACAAGTCGCAAATTCATATGTGAAACATATGTGGCTATTTTTGCAGTGTATAATTGCTATAAAACGGGAACCAGTGTGCGTGGAACAGTGACGTCAGATGGAATGTAGGTTTAAAGTTATATAGAAAAATTGTATTTTTCAGCTGAATGATTACCAACTTACACTTTTAAAAAGGCTATTCCTAAACGTGTGTTAAATATGCGTTCTGTTATCGTATGTTCAAAGAAACGTATGTGAAACATATTTAACAGAACGTGACGTCAGATGGAATGTAGGTTTAAAGTTACATAGCAAAAATTGTATTTTTCAGCTGAATGATTACCAACTTACACTTTTAAAAAGGCTATTCCTATAGGAGAAATCTGTATTGTAGAAGTAAATTGTAAAATTCCTGACTACAAACTAATTACACTTTTCTTTAGTCCTACGTGAGAAATCAATGGCGATTGTAACACATATGAAAATAAGATTGTCAATGGAGATTGTAAAATTCCTGATTGTAATACATATGAAAATAAGATTGTCAATCATTGTCAATGGAGAGTGTAAAATTCCTGATTACCTACTAATTACACTTTAAAAAAAATCTATTCCTTTTCTCATATTGTGAGAAATTTTATGTGTTATAACATCGACATTACACTGTAATACATAATATGTGGTGGTTAATCTGTAGTCAATGGAGATTATAAAATTCCTGATTTCCAACTAATAACATTTAAAAAAAAAATGCTAATCCTATTTGAGAAATCTGTATAGTCAATTGAGATTGTAAAATTCCTGATTACCAACTAATTAAAAAATTTAAACTGCTAATCCTATTTGAGAAATGTTACATATGTTATAAAATCAACATTACAATGTAATACATAAAAAATGGTGGTTAATCTGTATAGTCAATGGAGAATGTTAAATGAAAACGCCCTGACAAACCCAGACCCTGAGAGCTTGAACCATGTGGATACTAAATATCAGTATTATGGGGAAAATTAAACAAATCTGCAGAAATTCTAGACTGTGCAAGCGCTTCGTCTGCCTCATGCTGGCTACTCTAGAGAGATATTTTTATAAAACTTATTTGAGGTATTTCTGGAAGAAAGCGTACATTCGTTGCATAGCCTGGTCACATGTTTTTTGATCGAAGGTTTCGGCCGTTACGTTTGTGAAGGCATGACCCGCGTCGTAATTATAAAACTCGCAATTCACGTTTCCCGCGTCTAAGACCTCCTTCAACTTCTTAGCATCGGCAGCAGACGAGAATCCGACCACGTGATCTTTTACGCCGAAATGGCACTGTAGAGGAATCTTAATCGTTGACGGATCACACAGTTCTTTACTAGGAATCCCATAATACACCACTCCAGCGCTGACTTCCGGTACCATGCAGGACGCCGCTATCGTTAGAGCGCCACCCATACAGAAACCTGTCACTCCGATTTTTGTACAACCTCGTTTTAGAAGATATCGACAGCAGGCTTGGATGTCTTTCACGGCTCCTGGCCAATCCAGACCTGACATTAGGTGACCGGCTTCTTCGGCATCAATGGCTTGTTTACCTCTGTAAAGATCGGGAACGATCGTGGTAAATCGACCCTTCTCGCCAATTTCCTGTCCCATGTCTTGTATTTGTTGGTTCATCCCCCACCATTCCTGAAGCACCACTATTCCCGCTTTGCTCGAAGGATGTTTGAAAAGAACGCAAGGCAGATCTCCACTGACGTTTTCTGAAGATACTTTAACTTGTTCACCCATTTGGAAAGTGGAGATGTTGCACTGAAATAATAATAATAATAATAATAACAATAACATCAATAACAACAACAATAACACGAGCGGCGCAGACGTTACAGTCGAACCACTTTTTGAAGAGGTACGGGTTTTAAATTTTTTTTAAATCTTATTGTATGACATAGGACATAATCCAAACGGAAAGTAAGTACATCTGTTCTTTTTGTAATAACAGATAAACCGGCCCAGGTGGCACAGTGGTTAAGCTATCGGACTCGTGGCTCGTAGGTACTGGGATCGAATCGCAGTCAAGGCATGGGATTTTTAATTTCCGTATCGGCTCCAACCCAGAGTGAGTGGTCCGCAAGGCTCAGTGGGAAGGTGTATGCCACTTATACCGACCAGTGGTCCACAACTGGTTTATAAAAGGCCGTGGTATGTGCTGTTAAGCCTGTGGGATAGTGCATGTAAAAGATCCCTTGCTGCTTATCGATAAGAGAAAGTGCACTAGTGTGGCAGCAGCGGGTTTCGTCTCTCCTACTAACACTAACCTCGGTCCTGGAAAGACAGCACATGACAGCGTGCTTGGACCTTAATTGGATATAAGCACGAAAATACATACAACCAATAACAGATACGGTAATATTTATGAGTCTAGAACACGAGTAAATTATGATTAACGCAATTAACAGAGCATGTTCGATAGAATGCTCGAATTCTTCGGAGGCTGAGAGCGGGATCTAGCTCAAACCGTAACATGTCTACCTGTGAACCGGTCGGTCGTCGGATCGATCCTTCTCAGTGGACCCATTTGCAGTTTGGGCTACTTTCCGTACCAGTCAGTGGTCCACGCCTGGTTTATTAAAGGCCGTGGTATGTGCTGTCCTGTCTGTGGGACCACGCATATAAAAGATCCCTTGCTGCTTATCGGAAGGAGTAGCTTAAGTGGCGGCAGCGGGTTTCCCCTAAATACATATGTGAGAATGACCATATGATTGATGTCCAATAGCCAATGATAAGATAAAAGTCAATGAGCTCTAGAGGAGTCGTTAAATAAAACAAATGTTACTTTTTTTTTGAGAGCGGGATGTAGTTCAAACAGTAGCGTGTCTGCGTGTAAACCAATCGGTCGTCGGATCGATCCTTCTCAGTGGACCCATCTGCAATTTAGGCTATTTTCCGTTCCTATCAGTAGTCCACAACTGGTTTATCAGGCCGTGGTATGTGTTGTTCTGTCTGAGGGACGGTGCATATAAAATATCCATTGCTGCTTATTGGAAAGAGTAGCCTCTGCCTATGTGGCGGCAGAGGATTTCTTCTAAATAAATGTCAGGATGACCATAATGTATGATAGACGTCCAATTGGCCTCCCATAAAATCTAAGCCAATAATGGGTGAGCTAAAGGCCGGAAAGCAGTAGTCTCGCACATTACCCCATGTGTGTTTGTTTACATCAAGATCGATCTGACGACCAACCGGTTCACAGGCGGACACTCTACCATTTGCTTTATTTAACGACGCCTCTAGAGCACGCTGATTTTTACCTTATCATCGGCTATTGGACGTCAATCATATGGTCATTCTGACATATGTCTTTAGAGGAAACCCGCTACCGCCACATAGGTTACTCTTTCCGATAAGCAGCAAGGACTATTTTATAAGTACGGTCCCACAAACAGGACAACATATACCTTGGCTTTGATGAACCAGTTGTAGACCACTGCAAGGCACACAAAAAATCACTTAACTAGCAAATTGCTAACCAATGTTAAAAAATTATTTGCAATTTTGGTAAAATGTGTAGCAATAATTTCCA
>JAULBS010035127.1:0-10150 GCA_032355785.1 Symmetromphalus regularis
AACACTCGGAGAAGTATTGAGATGTCTAGAAGGAAACAGCTATGCATGTACATAGTAAATATAGAACTTTATAAATACATGTACGTAGTTCATAGAATTAGACACATATTTCAGTTGAAGTCTGTGTAAAATGGATTGTGAATAAACACTCGGAGAAGTATTGAGATGTCTAGAAGGAAACAGCTATGCATGTACATAGTAAATATAGAACTTTATAAATATGTGTACGTACATGTAGTTCATAGAATTAGACACATATTTCAGTTGAAGTCTGTGTAAAATTGATTGTGAATAAACACTCGGAGAAGTATTGAGATGTCTAGAAGGAAACAGCTATGCATGTACATAGTACATATAGAACTTTATAAATACATGTACGAAGTTCATAGAATTAGACACATATTTCAGTTGTAGTCTGTGTGAAATGGATTGTGTACAAACACTTGGAAGGTTATAATGTATAGAGATGTCAAGTAGGAAACAGCTATACATAGTACATACATGTATACATATAGTTACATATACATGTATGTACGTGTACATTGTATGTATCTATAGTCTGTTCATGCTACTTGGAACATGGATTTTTTTCGATTACTTTAGTTTGTACGAAAAAGGACTAGAGTTTTGGAAATAACAAAAATGTTCTGTTACAATTTTTTTCATTACTTTGTTGAATAATAATTTAAAATATTACCCATTCAACATAGTGTAAAACTTGATTATATTTGACAACGGCGACATACATGGCACACGAGATCATTACAAAGTGAGGTAACTCACATTCTGAACATCTCGGTCATTTCCGGTAATATTAGTTTTTGCATTAATAAATAAATCTTTGCAAATATGTCATTGATATTAAATTATGATAAATATTTTTATAAAATAATAACTGCATACAATAAAAATACATTATACAAATAATTACCTAACATCCCCATTCTATATGGATTTGTCAGACGTCTGCAAAATGGTGGTCAGATTAATATTGGCTCAAAATGCCAAAACAATACTTTTGACTGCCATTTATACAATACAGAACCAATGGACACATCAATCCAGAGAAAACATAGGACTTTTTTTTTTTCGAAAAATATCAACATTAATGAGGTAAGTTATATATTTTGGTTTTTATTCATCAAAAACCATGTTCCAAGTAGTTCCAAGTAGCGTAAACAGACTGTAGACTCCCCCTCGCCCCCACTCGTACATTCTTACTCTTTGCAGATTATTTAATTAAAATTGTATTTAATTGTTTCTTCTGGTAAACTTATTCTTTATGGTTAGGTTAATTTCATTCTTTTAAATAGCAGCCACATCAGGGTCCTACAAATTAGTGCCCAGGAGTCCTCTGCCAGGCTCTGGGCACTCATTAGTAGTACCGGCTACATCAAAACAATCTCTGTTTAGATCAAAAGATGGATGGGGATGGTTCATGTTGGATATACTATAGATCTCTGCAGTACCTCAGCTACCTTATTGTTAGACTCAGATGTGAATTGAAAATGTATTTATAATTAAATAATAAAAATAATGACAGTTGGCATGAAATATTCTGCCCAGTTATTATCCTGGGACCATGTAACAAAATATTGGGTGTGAGACCTTAACCATAAAGGTACTTCACAATTCGCAACATTTTTCTATTCATATTTAGTGTACAAATGTTCAAATGTCATCTCCAACCAAAATATTATGAAGTCTATGACCTCTCCAGCATACAGTTTGTACAAATTGGAAAATGTTGATATTGTGAATGACCCCTTTGACATAGCAAAATATTTGTATTAACCAGATATGTAATCTTTTGTTTTGTTTAAAATAGACACCACTATTGCACATTGATTTATTAATAATCAGCTACTGGATATCAAACATTTGTCAGTTTTGACATGTAGTCTATATGTGAAAGTGTGAGCCAATCTCCAGTGGGTTTTTAACTACTGTCTTCATCGTGAGAGTCCAATGTCATATCACTTAGGCTGAGGATATCTAATCGCGCATGTATTAAAAAACAATTAAGAGTAAAGATGTGAATTTTGATATGTAAGACAGTATTTGAGGAATTTGAAAACAAATAAATTATTATGCATTGCAAAGCAATGAAGGAGCGGGATGTAGCTCAAATGGTAGAGTGTCAACCAGTGAACCAGTCGTTTGTGGGATCGATCCTCAGTGGACCCATTTGCAGTTAGGGCTATTTTTCATTCTAGCCAGTGGTCCACAACTGGTTCATCAAAGGCCATGGTATGTGCTGTCCTGTCTGTGGGACAGTGCATATAAAAGATACCTTGCTGCTTGTTGGAAAGAGTAGCCTATGGTGGTGGCAATGGGTTTCCTCTAAATACATATGTCAGAGTGGCCATATTATTGACGTCCAATAACCAATGATAAAATATAAATCAATGTGTTCTAGAGACGTCGTTAAATAAAACAAACTTTACTTTTGCAAAGCAATGATTATTATCATATACAACTTATTAAGTATCACTATGTTTGGTCCGTAAACCTAAATATTAACATAGGGTGAGGGAAATTTTTGAAAGTCACATGCAATACTTAGGATACATTTAGGGAACACTTAAGGTATAACTACATGTATTTGGCGAGATACTTTAAATTTAAAAAACACAGTGTAGGTACTGTAAATTTTAAAACCACTGTGTGTGTGTGTGTGTGTATATATATATATATATATATATATATATATACATATATATATATATATGTACATCTTCATATAATCAGGTCACTCAAAAAAGTAAGGATGATTGTTTCATTAATACATGACTTGCACAGTTCTTGTGTTACGTAACTCGGCGTAACTCATTTTTCATTTTCAGTTACAAATGTGTCAGTTTTATGTTCAATATCAGTTTGTTGTCTGTTTTTTTATTATTATGAGTTGTTGCCATTTAACTGTAAGACCAATAAATAATTGAATAATTGTCACATTTATCATATGTTGTGTAAATGGGTTACTCAAAAACACATTGAAACCATCTTTTGAATTCTGATAGACATTAACTTAAGTCATTCTTAAATACTGAAAACATACTTTGTATTGTATCATGAAAGTATTACTATTATGATTGGTCAACAATAGCTGAAACTGTGTGTACAAAGTATTGTGACTTCAACTGGCAAGTTTTATTACAAAAAAACATGATGTGTTGTTTTATTTAATCAGGAAGGAGGTGATGGTTATATATTCGGCAGCCATGCATCTTGTTTCATAAAAAAAATACTAATAAATAAATAATGACAATCATACTATTGCATAGAGAAAGTATTGCACCAGTTAGTCATTTGAAGTTTTCGCAGTACTTTGTTGCTCACAAAACTTAACTGATTTACAGTTAATACACTAATATTGACTGTTTCGTTTTACAGGGAGGTGGAGCATGTACTGCATGGGGACTGAGAACATTTCGTGGAGAAGAGTTGGGTGAATATCGTATTGATTCTGGCAAAAAGGCTGACTGGATATTGATTCCAAAAGATGAAGAAGAAATATTTTGTAAAATAGACACTAAACCACGTACAAAATCAACAGTTCCAAAATTTGATAATTTCCCCCCGCTTCTCGAGCAACTCATTAAACAAGAGATGGAAGCTCGTGGCGATGAGACATCAAAACCTTTGAAACTGCCTCTTCATATTCATAAAGGTACCGTCAATCGAATAAAGGAAGCTGAAGAGAAAAAACTTTAAATAACAAACTTAGCGTTAATATATAGCGTGGTGCAGTAGTAAAAAATCTTTCCTGATTGCATTATACATGTACTCAGTGTGTGGTTGCTTAACAAGAAATTCATTTAATTCAATCAATAAACGTATAAAGCTGAATACTTCATTTTATGATCAAGTTGAGTAGTGTGTAATATATAGGGTACAGATTTTATATGGGAAAGAAAGGATTGTTTGTTTCATGACACCACAGCGCATTGTTTTTATTCAGCAGCTATTAGATGTCATACATATGGTGTCTTTCAACTCGTGGTCTTTAGAGAAAACCTGCTACCACCTTATATGCTTCATTTCTGATTAGCAGCAAGGGGCCTTTATGTGTGCTTTCCTACAGACAAGACAGTACATATCACAGCCTTTTATAAACCAATTGTCTACCACTGGTGTACACTCTGGGCAGATTTCTCGTTGACAATTCAACCTACATGTAGATTCTTAGTTTAATCTGGGTTCACACATGTTAAAAGAATGGGTTGAACTGTAGATCATGGCAGAACTGTAAATGAGAAATTGGGCCTTAGCCATTGAGCCATGCAGATCACTCACTGGGTTAGAGCCAGTATCTAGATTTAAAAATCCCATGCCATGACTAAAATTTTATCTCAGTACCTATCAGCTATGAATTGGACAGTTTAACAACTGTGCCACTAGGGCTGGTAAACATGGAAAAGATGCCCATTAAAGGCTCTGGTTATTATGCTCACAGGCCACATAAATATTGTAAAACCTCCATGGTCGGCAACATTTCCAGGTTGACCATATATTGTATGAAATCAATCTATTTTTAGTTCTAAAAATTTAATTTCATACCCAGAATGAAGGTTTTAAAAATGTGTGTCTCATTTTGATTGAAAAAAAAAATGGAACTCTAGTCTGTTTACGCTACTTGGAACATGGATTTGTGTCGATCACTAGTTTGTGTGAACCTAGGCGAAAAAGGACTAGAGTTTTGGAAATAGCGAAAAAGTCCTATGTTCCATTTTTTTTCATTACTTTGTTAAATAATAATTAAAAATATTCCTCATTACCTCGTATGTTAAAATCAGAAAAATTGCACATCGTTAATAACACTTGCACAGCCCCCTCCCCCCCCCCAAATAATTCCCATAAATATGTTCTTATTCATTGTTAAATTATTCACCGGTAAATTTCGATGTTCAGAAACGGGAGCAGCGTCCCCAATATGATTTTCGTTCCAACGCCCCTGCGGTTTAAAGACAAATTATTTTAATTTCGAGAAGTAATTAGCGTAAACGGCAAATTAAATCTTAAAATACACAATCCTAATTTTAAATATAATAATTTCTGTTAAAAGGATATGTACTTACATTGTGTTTGATTAAATATCCAAGAAAACGACGAAAATTGCCCAACAAACAATCCTTAGCCGTGCTTACAAACTGACGTCAAAGCATTGTTGACGTCATTGATTGGTTTCGGCAACTTCCGTAAATAGCGCAAAATGGCGAACTTCTCATACACTAAGCGCGGGAAGGGATAGGGTGGGGTAGATTGGATTCGTGTTTCCTACTAACGCTAACATTTATTGTGAACCGACAGAACAGCAAGCCGAGTTCTGTATCCTGGGCAGCGTGCTTGAAACTTAATTTTATCTAAGCACGGAAAAAAGTAGAACCAAAAAAAATAAATAATAATAATAATAATAAAATAATAATAATATATAATTTTTAATAATAATAATAATAAATAATATATAATTTTAAATAATAATAATAATAATAAATGTTATTCTTCTTCTTATTATTATTAAAGAAATGCTGACAACGATGACGATGGTGACATAATTATTAGTTTGTTAAATTGTATATACCTAAAAGTGTGGGACAGTGCATATAAAAGAACCCTAGCTGCCTATCGGAAAGAGAAGCCTATGTGGCGGCAGCGGGTTTCCTGTAAAATGTCAGAATGACCATAATTATGATAGATGTCCAATTACTGATGATAAGATAAAAAATCAATGTTCTCTAGAGGTGTCGTTTAATAAAACAAACTTTTTTTCTACCTAAAAGTCCTATTTAATTTTTTTTAATGTCAACTCTTAACCAATAAAACATGTTGCACACCACTGAAGTCTTTAAATGAAACCAATCTATGATTTTCTACAACCCAAAACACGTCGTAATAAATTTTATTTTATTTATTTACATCATCCGGGGAGTTGTGAATGCTGTTTCAAAAATCCGTAAACTGAACAAAAAAAAGGTATGGCCTAACTTTTCCTCCGTATCAAAAGCAGGTCCGTAGGAACGGGAGGAGGGTGGGGGGGGGGGGCGGCACGTGCTTCCCCCACTTGTAAGCCCCGCATTTTTAACACATTAATGTTTTCCATTGTTACAAAATCTGATACAGTTTGTACCCGATCCGTCAGTGCCTCCCCACCCCCCACTCCCGAATTCGTTCCTACAAGCCTGAAGGGTATATGTCAAACTAAATAAAATTATTGGGACACTATATATTCATTTTCAGTGAACTAAAGTTAATATGTTGGGTATGGTTTTATTTATTGTTGTGCTTATATATATTTTAATAAGCGTTAAAATTAATTTTAAAAAATGTATTTTTAATGTAAACAGAACTCTTGCAACTTATTTCTGAATTAATGATCTGCTAACTCTCGATATTATCATAGCAACAATGACACTGTAACCAGTTTCCTATAACAATGACAGATCCAGAAAATCCATTTACAGTTGGGGGGAGGGGTCCAAAAAATCCTCGGATTCTTTTACGTTAATAATAATAATAATTTAAGAAAATGTTATTTAAATCGCAATTCTTAGTGGGAGGGGGAATGCCCCAACCTGGCTCTGCCACTGTATAAGTAGATCTTTATCAATGTTAACATCACAATTATTTATTATGAACAAGACAAATTATGACCTTAATACTTTATTATTTTTGTTATGTTTTTGTCATTATTTTTGGTTTATATAATTTTAGTTTTAATATATGTAACAGTAAAATATGTTCAGAAACAGCCCCCGCCCTTTCCAGTTTTAGGCAATATAAAAATACTTTACATATATCAATGAAGGAGTAAGGATCATAAAATATATGAACGATATGAAACAATTGATATTTCAGAATTAAATAATTGACTGCATTTAATACAATATGGTGCGATTTTGTCACAAAGAAAATGTTTTTAAAATGTTACCTCCCAAACATCACCCCCTCAAAAAAAAAAAAAGTTTCTAAATAATAATAATAACAACAACACAAAGTTAATAAATGTAAATAATTAAAAAAAACTTTTAAGAAAAAAAAAACTACCAACCCCCATCCCCTCAAAAACAACAACAACAACAAGTTTGTTAGAAATGAACATCACCGTATATGTTTATAATTATTACAAATGCATTATCATCTTTGTCAAGCAAGATTACGTGCGGTAGCGTAATAAAACTGCGATTTGGTATTGAAGAGAGATAACTCTTTTGACCTTGATAAAGAGAAAAGTCAATTCGAAGTTTTACAGCATGTTCGTCATTCGTAACTCCTGAAAATAAAAGTCTGTTTTGCGACAGCGATTTTCTTCTGTAGACTACACCGCGTGTCTTAATTGTAATATATTTGACATGTTAAAATCGCTGAATAAAAACAGCATACTAGTAAATAAAATTTAATTTAATTTTCTCAGACAAAGCCAAAAGGTATCTGTCCTACTTTTAAAATGTGTCGTAAAAACAGCAGAGTTAATTATATCGTTATTTTTAAGAATTTTATAAAAGCACATATTCTAAAATAATCAATTGTACTTCTTCAACATGAAAATTCAATAATCTTTAATTATACCGTAAAATATTATTTTAAATAATCGCTATTACAAGTAATTATGCAAAAGCTGTGTATAGTAATTTGTGTTCAGATTTGCTTTATAAGTATAGATTTACAGCGAATTTTCTTTGCACTTTAGAGCCTTTGATATACCGAATGAAATATGGCTTTTGACGCCAGTTTCATTCAGTGGAAAATGTTTGGAATCCTGACTTTCGTAGTTAGGATGAAAATAAAAAAAAAAAAATTATAACTTGAATATGGCAAGTCCATGTATTTGTTAGTTCGAGATCCCGAAGTACATTCGAAAGGAAACAAGCTTTCCTAAATTTAAATTGGTTAATGGCCTTTTTTATCCAAGTTTTAAAGTAAATACTTAATGTTTTGAATAAAAATAATTGATAATTCGATTTGGTTTTACTTTATAAGTAATAATTCCACTATGAACATTTCTTAGCGCATTCTCTGATGATGATAGCGCATTCTCGTAATAATAGAATTCGGCCTTTTACGCCAGGTGTAAAACGTCCGTAATTTTAAATGTTCATATTTAGGGTAACAAAATAAACTTTAATGAAATAATTTAAACTATAAAATATCCAAACTGAAGTATTTATTCAATCGTTGGAGTATTATTTCAAAAACCTTTGAAAGGAGTTTTAAATAATCATTAAACAGATAATTATGCAGAATTTAAACATGGTAATTTCTATTTTGTTTCGCATTATAAGTAACAAATTCCACGTTTCACATTTTATATGCACTTTTCCCTATTGAAACACGGCTTTTGACGCCCTTGTTTCATTCAGAGGAAAGTTTTTGGACTCCTAACTTTCGTAGTTAGGAATACGTATTAATAATGAAAATAGAGAATGTTTAGTTTTAGTGAGCAAACAGTTCACGTTACGAACGTTTCGTTATTAGTCTTCTAGTCACTGATATTGTAGATTCTGACGGTTTCGTTTAGAAGCAAATCTTTCATAGTTTAGAATGAACTTTAATATTTAACAGAACATTTTAATGTAAAAAATAACAAAGTTTAATTATTTATTAAACTAAGATATCTTTGTCCAAAAATAAATAAACATTTAAAGAATGTTTTAAATATATTTCCACAAACAATTATGCAAAAGTTACACATTGTAATTTTTATTTGATTTTGCTCTACAAGTTATGATTTCACAATAATGGATTGATATGCGCTTTTCCCTAATGCGACTCGGGCTTTTGACGCCCTATTTCATTCAGAGGAAAATTTTGGCATCCTAACTTTAAATTTTGGAAAATACTTAATTAGAATTTAAAAAAAAACAGAAGATATATAGCATTTGTCATAACACAAATTGTGTTCTATGTGTTTCATTTGAAACTAGTTACTACGAATTTAAAGTAATTTGGTAGAGAAAAAAAATCATGTTCGTAATAACAGCAGATTATTATCAGTTAAGTAATTTACTGGCAGAAAATATAATCTAATATTTGAGTTTGTTAACGAGGGATGGGGGTGGGATTATATTCATTTTTGGGGGTAAAAAAAACCTATGTATTTGGCAGCAATTCATTTACCAATTCATTTCATTTGTTTCCTGTTCTATCAGCTCTGTATTAACCACCAAGCAAAATAACCACGTGGTTAGGGTTACACGTGAAGAGGGCCCCACAGAGTTTTTTTGTCTAGAGTAGGATTTACAATGGACTATGGTGCAAATATTGTAGCTGAACCAGGGCCCATATAAAGATGGGTCCAAAATAAATGAAAAAAAAAAAAAAAAAAATCATAATTCATACATATGGGTGGGGGTGTCTGTGCTTAGACCCTCTAAAAAGGACACAATCCGGCCATACTTATATGGGTTGTAATTTAATTTATAATAACATTTTTCAATTACAAAATGACAGGTAGCATAAACGTATTATATTTACGAGTATATTTCTTTTGCTTCTAGTTTTATTATATGTAAAGACACTTGATTTATAATCACATTTCAATTTAAAAATCACAGGTAGCATAGAGATATTACATCCAAGTGTCAATTTCCTTTGTACTCCGCGTTTTCCCTGATAACAATCTTTCACGTTTAGCTCATTTGTACCTGGATTTATAGTTAATCAAAATTTCAATATGATCTGTACACAAATGTCTGTCTCAACAGCGTTGAACGTCGAGCCGATAAGCGTGTAAAATCTCGCTTAAACACGGGAATTAACGAGCTAAGCCGACACATAACACCTCGTGAATCAACATAGACCGGTGGCCCGACCTTTCATACAGATAGGATCAAAAGACACCGCTTAAAGTGTCACTGGCTAGGTGTATTCATTCTGATTTATACTGATAATAATCAAACAGAATAATATATGGAGTAGAGGGCTTCCATAATTTAATATAGCTGACTCTAAAGTCCTAATACATATATACTCCTAATTATACCTATATACACTTTGTTAGTTTAACGACCCCCCAGAACAAAAAAAAAAAAACGTCGGCTATTGGGACCTATATACACATACATACATGTATATAAACACACCTACACACACACCTACACACACACACACACACACACACGCACACACACACACACACACACACACACAC
>JAULBS010035138.1:0-10150 GCA_032355785.1 Symmetromphalus regularis
ATGTATGACATCCAATAGCCGATGATAGATAAAAATAAATTTGCTATTGAGGCGTCGTTAAATAAAACAAACTTTACATTTTTTTATACCCACACTTTACGAGGTGTATTGGTGAATATCCTACTGTTTTGGTCATTGGGTCTCGGAGGCGGAGCCGAGGACGTTCTAATGACCAGAATTGTAGGATATTCACTGATACACCGAGTAAGTGTGGGTATAACTTACTTATACCCCCACTTCCAATCGAGTTATTAAATTAGACTATTACAAATCACCTATAATATAACAATAATAAGTTTTAAGTTGTATAAACACAACAGTGCTGAAAGTTGTGAAAAAATGCTCCCATTTCAAACTACAATCTTGATGATATGTACATGCACACGTGTTTCACGTGCTCGTGCTTGATAGTATCATATAGAAAGCTACGGAAAATAATTGTTAAATTCCGTTATTTTCCATGATTTGTGTTACTCTCTAAAAAAAGAGATTGACTAGGAGTTTTAATCCACATTTTACCAACTTGTTTGATTAGCGCAGTAGGATAAAGAACTGGTTCACGGTCTCAATGGACCATTGTTCAAGCATTCATAAAGCGAATTATTTTTTGTTTGTCTTTGATTTCTAAGTTATGTATTTCAATGTTAATTATGCAAATTTAATGTCTGTATGTAATAAGTAGTGTAGGATATTCCTACACTTGTAACTGAAAAGTGTGAATGTATTGATGAATACACCTACACTTTAAAAAAAAGAAACCATGACAACGAAGACAGAAGTGGGGTATAACACACACACACACATTAATATATATAAATACATTTATACATACATGCATAAATCACCAAACCCGCAATATACAGTGCTTAAACCAAGCCTTTTCTCTCTCTCTCTCTCTCTCTCTCTCTCTCTCTCTCTCTCTCTCTCTCTCTCTCTCTCTCTCTCTCTCTATTTTTGAAGCAAAATTGAGTTGCTGGCAAGAATAAAAATAAGATTTGAATCTGTTATGACTTGTTTTGACAAGCGGAAAATTATAGAATGATAGCATTTGCAGACATCAGCAGCATGTGGTATGGATTGATTGCTTAAAGCAAATATTTAAAAAACAATTAATAGGTCTTTTGGTACACACATGAAGTATTCAATAAAATAGTTAAATTCGCTGCATAAGATTTTCATTTTTTATTCTGTACTGCAAATATCACCTGTTTTCATATGATTGGTGAGAGAAATATTGTAATAAAAAAAGGTTTTTATTTAGCCTGACTGCACATTTCCTAAAACTGTCTGCCTGTCAAGCGGTCGGTCATTGGATCGATCCTTCTCAGTGGATCCATTTGCAGTTTGGACTATTTTCCATTCCAACCAGTGATACTCAACTGGTTCATCAAAGGCTATCTTGTGGGCTGTCCATAAGATATTGCATATAAAAGACACCTTGCAGCTTATTGGAAAGAGTAGTCTATGTGGCAACAGTGTGTTTTCTCAGAATGACCATATTATTGACGTAGAATAGCCAATGATAAGATAAAAATCAATGTGTGCTAGAGGTGTCATTAAATAAAATAAACTTTAATTTACTTAACATGATGGTTACACATTTATAGACATACATGATACACTTTACTTAACATGATGGTTACACATTTATAGACATACATGATACACTTTTCTTAACATGATGGTTACACATTTATAGACATACATGATACACTAAACTTAACATGATGGTTACACATTTATAGACATATATGATACACTGTATTTAACATGGTGGTTACAAATGTATATACATGTAATATGCTTAACATGATGGTTACTCATATATAGACATACAATATACTTAACATGATGGTTACACATTTATAGACATACAATATACTTAACATGAAGTTTACACATTTATACATATATTATACTTAACATGATGTTTACGCATTTATAGACATACAGTATACTTAACATGATGGTTATACATTTATACACACAGTATACTTAACATGATGGTTACACATTTATACATACAGTATACTTAACACGATGGTTACTCATTTATAGACATACAGTATAGTTAACATGATGGTTACACATTTATACATACAGTATACTTAACACAATGATTACACATTTATATTCATATGTTACACATTTATAGTCATGTTACACATTTGTGGTCATCTGTTACACATTTATACTCATGTGCTATAATCATGTATTACAAACTTATAGTCAGGTTACACAATTATAGTTATGTGTTACACATTTATAGTTATGTGTTACACATATATAGTCATGTGTTACATATTTATAGTACAGTTTCATATATAGTTATGTGTTACACATTTATAGTCATGTGTTACACATTTACACACTGCATGACTGGTTACAAATTTCACAATGTGTAATATAATAGATGTAGTTATATTACTCAAGTATGTACAGGTATAATTATGAGGAAAAATTTTAAGTGAGTTATTTCCCATTTTATTTAATTTAAATTATTTGTAGAAAGTTATTTCCAATTTTATATCTATTTCAATTAGTTCCCATTTACATTAAAGAAGAGTTATTTTGCTTTTGTTAAAGTGTAACTGAATTAGTAATAGAAAAGTTATGGTTTATTCTTTTTTTTAAAAACCTTATAATTAGTAACATGAGCTATTTCTCCTTAGTTATAGTTTAACTGAATTAGTAATGGAAGAGTTATGTACCATTTATTTTAAAAGAAACTTTCCTATTTATTAAGCATAACTAAATTAATTTGAGGAGTTATCTCCCATTTATTTGAAAGAAACAATTATATGAGTTTTAGAAGAGTTACCTTCCGTGTATTTTAAGAAACTTAGTTTTAGAAGAGTTGTCTCCCATTTGTTTTAAACCAATATAATTCTATTTTATTGACTTTTTATTTTTATTCTTCTTTCAAAGATTTGAATAAATTTAACTTTAAGATTTTAGTTTTTTTTAATTTAGTTATGTTTTAGCTTGATGTCTAGTTTTTAGCTTGCCTGCTCATAACTTCAGAAAAGGTAACACCAGCCTGGCTTGCACCGCTTAATACAGTAGTTAATTAATTTGTTTCACTTGGTATTTCATTATTTACCTCTCATTATTTACACCTAAAACACATTGTTATTAGTTAGCATTAAAGTAGCATTGTCAAAGATTAGTTTTGCTTATTTTAATATTATGTTAAAGTGATATTATAGCAACCACTGCAATTAAGAAAATGTCCACGGTAAAATAAATGCTATGGATAAATAGAGTCCACAGCATTTTCCACAGCAATTTTAGCATAAACTATACTTTATTTTTAATAATTAGAAAAAATACACCTTGAAAAAACAACACAAAATTTAGTCCACCGCTATAAATGTGCCACTAAGAATTAAAAACTCAGTGGCAATCTTCATGAAAGCTATGGGCGATTTCAGTGGTTGTTATAGTTTTTGATAATTTAATGTCTTTTTGTAATAAAACATGAATACAACAACAACCTTAGACAAATTAATCACAAATATCTCTACCTTTTTATTTTACATTTCTATGAGGACTGCCATTTTAGACATTTTGAATTTCAAAATTATTTCAGGCAAAATACAAACACCAGACAAAACTATATCTTTTATGGAATAACAATAAATATTAACATAATTATAGATAAAAGATCACATAATTATTTTCATGAAATTAAATACATAAGGAAATGTAGAAAAGCACATTTTATTTATCTAAAGTACTCATACACACACACACACACACACACACACGCACGTGTGTACATGCATACAAACATACGTTTATTATAATAATAATAAAAGGCACATAACATACACACACATACACACGTGCACATGCATAAACACATATATTCATTATAATAATAAATTAGTAATAATAATTATAAAAGGCACATAGCAGACACACACACACACAAAACTTATAATTATAAATTAATAATAATGAAAGTCAATGGCAAAACACATCAAATAATCTCATAATGACCACAGGTTTTAACATTTGTTATATCATTTGGTTACATGGTCAAATAATTCCTTATCCTGCAGTATATTTACTGATTTATGTGGTCACTGTTTGATAAATGTACTTATACCAAGAACAGTCTCATAACCTTCAATTAACCTTTTAGATAAAAGAATAATCCTATTAATGGCATAAAATATGTGTGCACCATGACTATGCAATAAAGAGAAATGTATCATATATATGCATGTTTCAGTTAAATTTGTTAGTATTTTATTAATATGCTATTAACAATTCTGTTTAATATTTATTTTTAAAATTTATACATTTGAATACAAGTGTGTGTGTGTGTGTGTGTGTGTGTGTGTGAGTGAGTGAGAGTGTTTGAAAGAGTGTATGTGAGAGTGAGTGAGTGAGTGTGTGTGTGTGTGTGTGTGTGTGTTTGTGTGTTGTGTACACATGAAAATAAAATGCATAATACAGGCCATAGGATTTCATGGGAGACAATTTTTTGGTTCTGTGCTTTTGGATCATGTGAAACTTTTTTGGTTCCATAAAAATAAATCACAGGAAACGAAATTTTGATTGTTATTTTGAATGACATGGTACCAACGTACCAACATGCTACTTGCTACCATGAAATGCCATGGCCTGTGTATATATGAATGTTTCTCAAAGAGGAAGATGATAATATGTTTTATTAATAAGCTATCAACATTTTATTTTATTTTCTTTATAAAATATATGTATATAAATATATGTATGTATAAATAAAATGTATATATATGTGTTTCAAAGAGGAAGGTGTCACTATTTGTTGTTCAGATGCTAAAAACTTTCATCATCAAAGCTTTTTCATTCCATGCAGATGAACAAGATTCCATTTCCCATGGCCCATGCACTTCCTATGATCCCCACAGCACAGACAGTATTGCCAGGTGGAGTTGTACCGATGAATGGTAAAATTCAACTTTTTTATGTATCGTTGTCATTTCCAATTTAAAACATGGGTAAATTAGTTCTACAGTGTCCTTAAAGTCCGGAGACATAGGAAAAATGTATGTTTTCAATAATAATATTTGAACAACTTTGTTTAAAATTAGTTCTAGCAGAGGTATCTCCCATTTAAATTTCTAAGATATAAATTTGGAAATTAAAATTAGTTCCAGCAGTTATCTCCCATTTAAATTGCAAAGATTTAAATTTGGAATTTAAAATTAGTTCCAGCAGAGTTATCTCCCATTTACATTTTGAAAGTTTTAAATTAGTTACAGAAGAGTTATTTCCCATTTGAATTTTGAATATTCTAGCAGAGTTATTTCCCTTATGCATTTTGAATGTTTAAAATTCAGTAGGAGTTATCTTTCATTTACAATTTTGAAAGTTTATAATTAGTTTTAACTCATTCACTGCTGATGAATTTTTTAGCAATGTCATTCTCTGTGCTGAGCATTTTTTTCTGAATTTGTCAAAAAATAAATAGTTTCCTGTTAGTTTTCATCATCGTCATTGCTTTCTTCTATATAACCGTTGTCTGAATTGGAGTTCATTATTAGTTCCATGGTTTAAGATTTCATAAACAGTCGCGCAGTCCATCCACGTTTCACGCGAATTTGACAAACTTTCTGCTGTTAAATGTTTATTTTTTTAAAGATTTTAAAATAAATAAACCAGAAAAGTTCTCAAGGCCGACTGGAAGGACATCCCTTAATACTTCTACACTGAGCAATCATCTTTTGGTTATAGCTTTAATTATATGTGAACTACCTCATATCAGTCGAGGTCTCAAAATGTATATATATGTTGCCCGCAGTGAATCAGTTAAGAAAAAGTATCTCTAACTTGTTTTGTTTAACTATATATTTTACTGTGTATATCTCTCTGATACACGTATTCATATATAAAACCTTCACTAATTTAAAATAGTTGAATAAAATATGAAAGACTGTTATTACTTTTAATTGAATCATTATTTACTATAGAGCAAAAATAGCCACATGTGAATTGGCAACATATGTTTCACGTATGTTAAAAAACATGTTTCACATACATTTCTAGAACATACGTTTAACAGAACGCATGTTTAACGTACGTTTAACATATATGAGTATTTATGGTGTTCTTTCCCTTGTAATCAACAAGGAGTTCTTAAATGTTCGTAAAAATGATAAAACAGTTGTCTAAAGTAAATAGAAAAATGGCCTTTGTAGGATTTTAGGTATACTTAATTCAGAAATGTATAATGGATATTTAAAAAATCAAATTAAATATACCTTCCTTAACAACCAAGATGGTGTCCACAGCAGCAGTGAAACTTATAAATATCAACAGAAGCCCTTCCCATGTTATTGTGTATGCCATTAACGTATGTTTAACATTTATATGAAAAACGAAAACACTTTTATCATATGTTTAAAGTAGGTTTTTTTTTAAACGTACGTTAAACAAAAGTCCGCCTGTTTACATGAAAAAATTACGTTCATGAACGTACGTTAAACACATGTGGTAATTTTTGCTGTGTAATGAGAAGAAGAAAAAAGAAAGAAAAAGAAGTAGAAGAAGAAAAGAAAGCTGCTGATGATGATGATGATCATGGTGAAATGATGATGATGAAGATGATAGTGACGATAATAATGATTATGATTATACATTTTTGTAACTGTTTTGTAATGTGTTTACTATGCTCGCTTTGATAAAATACATCGTTGCACTGTATCAGGTTACTACAAGAAAATGACTGACATCAAGAACCAGAATCCTAACTTGAAGATCCTTCTGGCTGTTGGAGGCTGGGCTCACGGATCTGCGGGCTTCGTTGACGTCGTTAGTACTGATGATAGGATTTCTCTGTTCTGTGACAACGTCCACGAGTTCCTGTCAAGCCGTAACTTCGACGGCATCGATATTAACTGGTCGTATCCTGCACACAGGGGCAGCAACGACACTGACAGGGAGAGGTTTACGGTTTGGATAAAGGTATGTCGATTCCTTGGGTGCTCTAAAGTTTGCCAGTTTGAAGTGACGTCGGATCGATTTCCTTCAATAAGTAGTCTGCAACTGGTGTAACAAAGGACGTGGTATGCGCATATAAAATATCACATATCACATGCTTCTAACTGGAAATAGAGACATGAAGATCATGCATCGCTAACATCGAATGTTTGACACCTACTAGTCGCTGAATGAACAATGATATGGGGTGTTGTTAAATACTAGTATACAATCCTTTCGTTTTAGTTTTCCAGATATCGTCTAGCAGGATTACGATTTAATGATAAGAAATATTAAACAATCATATGTATTTCTTCAGTCATACATGCTAATAAACCATCTATTAATGAAAGAGTTTGTTCCCACATACAGTGAGCAGTCGGGGATGCAGGATGTTTGAAAAGGGGGTCCAAATGTGGTGGGTAATGGTTAATTTTCACATTCTTCCACTCGCAAAATGTTTTGAAAATACGAGAAAAGGAAGGTTCAGATCCCTGGAACCCATGGATCCACTACTAGTGAGCTTAATAGCCATAAAAATATACAGTGGACTGGTGTGTCGTTAAAAATACTTTCCTTTCCTTTCTATTTGATGTTGGGTGTAATGCTCGTAAGCTATCACATACACTTGAATGGCTAAAACAGCAGTACATGTGCCAACACTGACTTTCTTATCCAGAAACCATTATGTCATATACAGTCAAACGTGTCTTAACCTGTCACCGAAGAGAGTAACAAAAATTAGCATCTTCAGACAGTTCGTTGCTTAATAGTAAGTACAGGATAAATTGTACCAAATTAGCTAATATTGTAGGAAAATGGTAACCCTTTAAAAAAGATGGCTGCTTAATAAGGGTAGCAACATAAGTAGATGTGACTGTATTTGAATTAAAGGCAACAAACGGAATGCCATTCTTCTTCTTTTATTTATTTATTTTTTGGAAATAATTAAGCTGATTTTAGAAAAATTAAGACAGATCTTCTTAATACAAATGGCCGCATAAACAGTTTTAACAATATGTAATTTTAACGATGTTATGATGCAAAACCAGAAAATATGTATCTAGTAATTATTAGTATCAAAGCCTTTAACATTTTATAATTCCAACAGTTTTAGATACTTTCTACATTTAAAATTACTTTTTTTTAAATTGTAGGCTTTGCGTGATAATTTTGAGATTAAAGCTGTTGAAAATAAGAAGCCCCGCCTACTCGTATCTGTGTCCGTTGCTGGTAAAAAAGAAATCACTGACAAAGCTTATGAAGTGGCCAATATATCAGTGTAAGAAATATTTTGTAATAGAGTGAGATGGTGCCTTCAGTCATTTACCAAACCATTTTTTAGTTTAAAATAACATTTAAGTAAGATTTTTAGGAATTTTCTTTAAAAATCGATATTTTATGATAACCGGTTGTGAGGTGTCAAACACATGTCAGTAGTGACATAATGAAGAATCCAGATTTAGCTACAAAATATACTATTTTTCAATTACCAACAAGTCTTATTTAGTTATTTATGATTATACATTTTCTCATGAAATACAGAACGAAAACAATGAAAACAACAATAATAATGTTAAACAACAACAACAACCTTATTATTATTACTGTATTTTCCCTACTCCTCTCACTCTATTTTTTTACAGGTATCTCGATTTTATAAGCGTGACGACGTTTAACTTTTACGACGACATTAGCACTCGACTTAATCACCACAGCCCCACCTACGGTCGTGCGGGTGAAGTTCCACCTAACAGCTACTACAACATGGTAGTTCCTACTAAAGTTCACAGTTTAAGGGGAGATAAGTCATACTGTTTTGGAAAGATTTTAACTTGCTTTGCAGGGACGACATTTAAATCATTTTTATTTTTTAAATCTCACCTATTTTAGTATAGTTTATAGACACTATGTATGCAAAAATTAACCCAAAATTATATTTTGTTTCTGTCCTCCTTTAAGCATTTTTTTCAACAAATAACCCCCCACCAAAAACATAAAACAAAACAACCCCAAACAAACAATTATTGACTTTAGAACTACCATACGTTTTACACATTTGAGTCAGTAGTATTTCTATATCCTGAAGGTCCGTTTTGTGCAGCTTTTATTTGTAAATATAATTTTATTATGTTTCTCTACACCGTAACTCTAGAGCTTCTGAGAATATAGTCATTGTTATTGTCATTTATGTGAATGTTCGATACTAACATTAAACCTGAAAGTAACAGAACTTCGGAATAGAGGAAAATTCTGATATAGGTCAAGTTTAAAAAGTTAATGTCATCAAACTTTCACCACAATCTAAGACTTACTTAACGTATTTTGATAGTTTTCAAATGCAAGAGGAGGATAATGTAGATTTGACATACACTACAATGAATCATTGGAATTCAGTCAATAATAAATCAAATTAAATATCAAACATTTCTGTTTCAGGACTATGTTGTGAAATACTTCATATCAAAAGGTACTCCTAGAGACAAGCTGATCATAGGAATTCCGTTCTACAGTCGAACATTTAGACTTGTAAACTCTACCCTGGTGTTGATGGGGAACCCTAACAATGGATCAGCAGACACAATGCGATACAACCAGGTACGTTCATCTGACCATGATGACTCCTACAAGGGGTCTTCAACATTTATCAGCTTATCACTCTTGAATCGTTTTACATGTGGTGATGTAAGAATATCTGCTCCATGAAGGTAAATTTTTAACTAACCATTTTGACAGATAATAAGACTTAATGAATGCGACAATCTGTCGAAACTCAGATGATCTACATCCCAACTATGTCCCTCTTCGCATTATAACTGAATGCTGTTTGTAACCTTAAGGGTGCGCCTCTGTGGTCCAGTGATAGGATATCAAATTATCAAGCTGAAGACTGTGGTTCAAAACCCGTCGGACGCTGGCTAACACTTGACTGCGTGTCAGAGTTTATAAATTCTTGACTTCCAATCGCCGATGATTAATAATTATATCAATCTGCTCTAGTTGGGTCGTTGAAAAGTAATCTTAAGGCTGCGTGTTTATAAGAATTATAAAAAGAGTAAAGTATAATGTAGAGATTGTATGTATATATTTGTTACTATGTTTTATGTGTCAGTATCTGTTTTTATATTAACAAGTTTAGAAAGTGAAAAATCTACCGCACTGATCTTATTCTTCA
>JAULBS010035149.1:0-24139 GCA_032355785.1 Symmetromphalus regularis
TGGTACGGTTCAAGATTGGCAAAGGCAACCAAGCCGAGCCTCCGAAGAACTGTTACTTATGCAGAAATAAATAATAGAAAAAAGTGGTACAGCCAGGCCATATCTCTTCAAAAAGTGGTACCGCCATGGCCGTACCGTTTTGCGCCGTCCCTGCAGTTTATGAGATTTGTTTGCACAGAGTACAATTACAAACAGTAGGATGTCAGAATGACCACTCAACAAAATAATATCTACTGTAATCTAAAAACGTCCAAAATTTTGAAAGAGATCTCCTGGGGATTTTTTTCAATTAACTTTACACAGTCTTAGACTTTGTGTTAGTAATCTAGTGTGGTAATGTTGTGAACTATGTTGCCCTCTAAATCAGTAGATACACTGTCATCATGGTGAAAAGAAAGCCTCGAAATAAAGTCTTATTACTAGGAAATTGTAAAAGGAAGGGATTGTTTGTTTAACGACACCCCAGCACATTGTTTATTCAGTGGCTATTAGGTGTCTGACATAATAATATGGTATTTTTTTACTCCTGAGCTCGGTTGTTCAAAGCATTGTTAAGCTAACCATTGGGCAGATGAATATTTATCTTTAAAATATTTTCATACTTCCGGATATGATTATTTATAGATACCATAGGGTATAATAATCTAAGTTTCAACATATCCCTTCGATTACTATTTGCAATGATTTATAATTTGATTTTGAAATATTCATCTAACCCGTGGTTAGCTTAACCTTGTTTTGAACAACTGGGCCCTGGTCTTTTAGAGGAAACCCACTACTGCAACATAAGATACTCTTTCTGATTAGCAGCAAGGGATCTTTTATATATGTGCTTTCCCACAGACAGGATAGTACATACCACGGCCTTTGATAACCAGTTGTGGATCACTGGACGGTGTGAGTGGCTTAACGACACCCCAGCACATTGTTTATTCAGTGGCTATTAGGTGTCTGACATACGGTATTCTGGGCCCAGTTGTTCAAAGCAAGGTTAAGCTAACCATGGGTTAGTTGAATATTTCAAAATTAAAATTATAAATCATTGCAAATAGTAACTGAAGAGATATGTTGAAACTTAGATTATTATAACCTAAGGTATTCATAAATAATCAAATCAGAAGTATATTTGAACTTTCTACGAAGATATTTTAAAGAGAAATATTCATCTACCCCATGCTTTGAACAACTGGCCCTTGTCTTACACTGGGTTGGAGCCAGTATCGAGATTAAAAATCCCATGCCTCGACTGAGATTTGATCCCATCTTAACCACTGTGCCACTGAGGCCGGCATTACAACAGTTAAGTCCAGAACGGAATCTAAGTGCAAAATATGAGCCGGTTCATTTAAAGGTTTCCTAATATCTATGTAACTAGGTCAAATAGTAGTGCAGCTGTCAGCCATGCCATGTGTTGCAATTTATTACCATTTATGATTGACACCTAACCGTAGATGATTGAAAACTTATGTGCTATGGTGTCACTTTCAGACTATAAAATTTTTATGTGTTTATTCTGATAATCAATTAAATATAACACTTGTATTGAGTTTATATTCAGGGCTGGTTGGTTGGCTGTATTTATTTTCGTGCTTATATCCAATTAAGGTTCAGGCACGCTGTACTGGGCACACAGCTCATCTTTCTCTGCTGTCTGTCCAGGACAGAGGTTAGTGTTAGTAGCAGACACAAAACCCGCTGCCGCCACACTAATGTGGCTACTCTTATCGATAAACAGCAAGGGTTCTTTTATATGCACTATCCCTCAGACAGAATAGAACATACTACAGACTTTGTTAACCCAGGTGTGGACCACTGGTCGGTGTAAGTGGTATACACCTTCCCACTGAGCCTTGCGGTGCACTCACTCTGGGTTGGATCTGATACTGAGATTAAAAATCCCTCATCTCGACTGAGATTTGATCCCAGTACCTACTTACCAACCACGAGTCCCGATAGCTTAACCACTGCGCCACATATGCCGGTTATATTCAGGGCTGGCAGAGCTGTTTAAATATGGTGGGGGTGGGGCAAGACTGACTAGGGGCATCGTCAGTCATCTGAAGGCTGCCTACAACATACTCAATAAATGTACCACTTGCAAATCCTATTGTCGCAAAAACTATGGTGCAGCAGATTATTAGTGGGTGCCTTCCCTGCCCGCCCCTGGCTGCGCCAGCTCTGATATTATTTTAATATTAATTTTTATGTACTCCTTATCATCACTGTGGGAATATTGTAATTTTAGGCATAAATAACATTTACAGCTGTTGTAAATCAAATTTGGTATGTGCTCAACACTGAGGTACTATTTTCAATACAAATACTTGTAGTTTATTTACCATTATCATTATTAATGATTTAAACTTTTAGATATGATGGTAACTTGATGGAATCCGAACTTACTTTGAGATTTTCTTTTTTTGCAGCTTCACTGCTGTGGAGTGGAAGGAAATGTCACATCATTAAATTCCTGGGCATTCTATATAACAAACACACTTTGGTTCCAGAAACAGAAAGAACGTAAGCCATTGCTATATAATGTTTTGTATGTTTAAGCAATTTACTTATTTAGTGCAAGTACCAATCTAGAGGAGTGGTCTCTAGGATCTTAACTCTCATCCCTGTTTAGATAATAATTTTTAAATTTATATTTTTCATATTTTGTCGAGGGCTGACTGCAAAAAAACAGTTATGTCCATTTTGGAAATTTTGGCCTTCTTAGAATCAGCACAGATTCAAAGGTCTTGGACATGTCATTTTGCATACTGAGGGAACCTATTTAAAAAATAATCTGTGAATTATAAAAGTGTTCTGATTTTACATGACATTTTAGTTTAAAATAAATTTTTCTCAAAGGTACCATTTTGAACATAATTGTTTTTTTGCAATCAACTCCACCTAAATTTTTAACTTTCAACTCACTTTCAATATATTGACATTGTATAATAAATTTATAATAAAATACAGGTAACCAGAGAAATTAAATGGTAATTTAATTTTAGAAATATATTTTGACATTGCCTTAAAGTACTGTGCACAATTTTTTTCTGTAAATGTAACATACAAGATTTTTGACTGGCACTAGTATCATGACAGAAACCTCTTTAATATTAATACAGTTATCAGGGTTCCTGCGGTCTTTAAAAATCTGGAAAAGTTTTGAAATTTTGGTTAAAACTGAAAAGTCATGGAAAAGTTTTGAAATTTCATCATCAGCCAAGGTTTTTTCGATCATGCTTATCAGAGTGCTAGCGATAATTTCTTGTGATGCATTATGTCATTGAAAACAATGTTTTTCACCATTAAAAATCTTTGATATTTTCCTCCCTAAGGAGTATAAACCCTGTCTTTTTATGAAGATAGAACATTCTGTTTTTCCAGATTTCAGTTTTAGCTCATAGCAATGTGATACATTTGTGCATTTTTACAGATTTGTGTGTGAAAAGGTCATTAAATATTTTGAAATGTCATGGAAAAGTCATGAAAAAGTTTTGAAATTTGATTCTTGGAAGTCTGCAGGAACTCTTGAGTTATATACCACAGTTTAAGTATGGTTGAGGATTTTGTGTTTGTGTTTCAGATGGAACCAAGGCTAGGCAGGTACCGCTGAGTTGTTGCCGTAATGGAGACAAAGCCATCTGCACTGGACAGACCTATTTCCCTGGACCTCCAAATCATTTAAATGCTCACGATGAAAAGAGAAGAAAACATAATCCTTATTTATATACAGAGGTATTGAAACAAAGTCTTAGCATGCTAATAAATTTATATACAGAGGTATTCAAACAAAGTCTTAGCATGCTAATAAATTTATATGTAGAGGTATTGAAACAAAGTCTTAGCATGCTAATAAATTTATATACAGAGGTATTGAAACAAAGTCTTAGCATGCTAATAAATTTATATACAGAAGTATTGAAACAAAGTCTTAGCATGCTAATAAATTTATATATAGAGGTATTGAAACAAAGTCTTAGCATGCTAATAAATTTATATACAGAGGTATTCAAACAAGGTCTTAGCATGCTAATAAATTTATATACAGAGGTATTGAAACAAAATCTTAGCATGCTAATAAATTTATATGTAGAGGTATTCAAACAAGGTCTTAGCATGCTAATAAATTTATATACAGAGGTATTCAAACAGTCTTAGTATGCTAATAAATTTATATACAGAGGTATTGAAACAAAATCTTAGCATGCTAATAAATTTATATACAGAGGTATTCAAACAGTCTTAGCATGCTAATAAATTTATATACAGAGGTATTGAAACAAAGTCTTAGTATGCTAAGGGGCCGTTCACAATTAATAAAATTTTCACAAGTGTACAAAGAGTACTCATTTTTGCTACCCCCTCACCCTCCCCCAAAAAGTGTACATCAAAAATGTTGATTTTTGCAACGTCATCAAGACAGTTATTGGCAAAATCAGCAATAGAAAATTAATTATAATTGAACATATAAAGTTTCTTGTGTGATGTCAATGGCCTAGTGAGTTTAATGCTGGTACTGTGGCCATTGGGCCTATATAAGAGAAAACAGCAAAATCAATTGTGGTCTGACTAAAAGCATACGCTGGCATTTAAACCCCTCTGCCCCAGCGTACGGTTTGTACACTTGTGAAAATGTTGATAATGGTGAACAGCCCCCATATAAATTCCAAATAAAGACACTGATTCTTGTTTCAAGGTTACATTTTTTCTGTTTTGTGTTGAATGTATTTTGAGAGATTACAGAACAGATCTTTATTTCTCTTAAGGCCACCATTCGGTGACATAAGAGAAATAAAAATAATATTACAGAAAGAATGGCAATCAAGATGACAAGACAGATATGCAGGCCTGGAAATAATTATTGTAGTTCAGATGGTCAAAATGTCCAGCATCAATCAATTTGTGCCAGAAATTAAAGGAAATGTTCCTGACATACAATTTAACATGAACAATTTAAATAAAATACAGTTTTGTTTTTATGGTATATGCTTTTTATTATTTAATTTTTCACAATTTATTCAACAGACACAAGCTACATCAAGCTAACTTTATACAGAAATGTTATTTCTACTAAAAGTTAAAACATGAGTGTCGGACAAAATGACCGACACAGTTAACTTTGTGACTGTCAAATATTCCAAAATTACAAATTTGTACTGGTCAATGTCCGTGACCAGCTACTTATTTCCAGACTTGATATGTAACAATAAGTATAAAATACATGATAAAAAACATAATAAATACATGAGGTTATCAGGAGCAAAAATACTTTATTAGTAATATTAATAAACTGGCATAATTTACAAACATCAGATGACCAGAAAGTCATTGGATGTATTGCAATGGATATTCCAAACAACAAATTATGAGTATTGTGTTATTTAATGATTAAAACATGTTGTAATATGTGAATATGTGTTACAGTGCCAAGTAACTAGATGATCGATCTGCAACAAATATACATTTTTCAGAATTAGCATATGTAGCAAACAGTGGGATGAATCAAATGTTTAATGTCTTTTAATGAAGGGGGAACTGCTATTGTGAAAAGTACGAAAAAAATATGAAATGGATCTAAGGAAAAATATTATAATGAGACATTTTATACTTGACTTCAATTGTTTAAATTTTTTGTATACAATAAAATGGGATTTTCCACCATTGCCAGAGAGCCTGTACTATGATGCCCATGATTCATGGTGATAAAAATAGTTTAATTCTAATGTAATAGTTATCATAATGATATACCGCAGTGAACAGCATAATTATTTTCTTCATATATTTCATTTTCTTAAACTTCGTAAAAACATACAAAATATTATGGGGCTTTTTAATAATATTTTTTTTTAGCTAATGATTCCATTTTATTGTTGTTTGCTAATTTAGGTTTACTTTTATTGATTTTATATTTTACAATATTTAAATATTTGAATATTTAAACTGTTATTTTTACAGGGTTGCTATGACAATCTGGCAAGTTACCTGTCAACATATGCAGCAGTAGCTGGAATAGTGGCAGCTGTGGTGCCCTTATTTTTAGTAAGTTGTTTAGTATCAGGCGCAGATGCAGGAATTCTGAAAGGGGGGTGGTCCAAATGTGGATTTCTGAAAAGGGGTGGGTCCAAAAGTGATGAGTGAATAAAAATGGGGGGGGAGGGAGGAAATGGTTAATTTTCACATCCTTCCACTCAGAAAAAGGTAAAAATAAAATTGAGTAAAACGTGGGGGTGTGGGGCGGGGGTGTGTGTCCTGACCCACTTTGGATCTGCTAATGAGTATGATAACAGTGGCGGATCTAGGTAGGAGTCTGCTCACCCACCACCCCATAATTTTTTTTATTATTTTTTTTTTTTCATTAAATTATCCTAGGATTCTTTAGGGCCCACCCCTAAATGGATTTCCGGATCCACCACTGGATAATGTAACAAAATGAAAGGGTTTGTTATTGTGTTCCAGGAATCAGTTTATGCTTGACATTAACACTTTTGTGATGAATATTTACGTCATTAACTTACAACTGCCTTTGATCTAATGACAGAAATTTTCGTCTTTTTCTATTTCCATAAATATTTAGTCAGGATGAATGCTGAAAATCTTTGTCAGTTGTTAAAAGTTACTGAGACATTTGGTTCGAGGTAATATGATTTAGTTATTTTGACAAAATTTACAGGATCGGATGAACAGTTTTCAAAAACTAGTCCTGTCCTGAAAGTGTTGAAGGCAATGGTCCTCTCACAATTTAATATACATAGTTTTACAAAATATACAATTTAAGTTTATGTATGTGTTTTTATTATTCCTTCTATATTTACAACAGATTTTGATGATTCAACAGAAATCATCTAGGTTTGTGAACAAAACATTCAGACATGTTCACAATTGAGATATTTTTTGTGGTACTCAATTATGTATCATAACAGCAACCCCTTCAATTAAGAAAATGTCCACAGCAAAATAAATGCTATGAAGAAATAGTGTCCACAGTATTTTCCATGGCTATTTTAGTGTTCACACGTTTCCAACTAAGTTTGCTAAGGAAAAAAACTAATTTAGTCCCTGGCAAAAACGTGCAGCAGAGAATAAAAACAACTCCATTGCATTGCTGATTGCCATGGGCAATTTCAGGGGTTGTAACAGTATGTAACAAATGCAGAACTTTGTATTTTCCTTATTTACATTTGACTTTGTTTATTTTTCAGATATTTGGAATAATAATTTCATTTTGTTTGTGTGCGAGAGTGACCGGCAACTCATCAGAAGATGAAGTGGATTTGTAGTAGGGAGAGTAGTATCCGTCCACTGTCATACCGCAGTGAACTACACCAGTGCCTCATCGATGCAATCCCACAACAATCGTCCATTTTATATCACTTGGAAAACAAACTGTGTCACCCGCTTTCCGAGTTTCATACACAATCAAAGGGCTTAAAAAATGACAGCATCTCATGTTAGACGTGTAATCATTATGACAGATTCTTTAGAGGAAAGACTAGAGATGTTATTTATCAAGACATACGTGTTGTGTTGTGTGTGGTGATGTCAACTTACCAGTTTATCCTATAAATTACAGGATAAATCAAGTGTAAATTACATAGGTGTGATGTTTCCATCTTCTGGATGTTTCTAGAAGGAGAATAAGGAGAATAAGGAGAGTGGTATGTCAACTTATCAGTGTGTCCTCCTATAAATTACAGGATAAATCAAGTATGAATTATATGAGTGATATTTCCATCTTCTGGATGTTTCTAGAAGGAGAATAAGGAGAATGAGTGAAGATTCAAAATTACGTGCATGTGTGTAGCTTTTCAAGGGAGCCATTTTAACTCTCCCAAACCTGAATCTGCAAGAATAATGGAATATGAGTGATTTCTTATGAAAAATGATAAACCGGAACAGGAGAGGATGCACGTGTTGTACATCTTGAAAATCAGTGTCAAAACCTCAAGTTGATTAGTGTTTATAATGAGAAGCTGTTTCACCATCAAACAAGTCATGCTGATTGGCTGATTGTGTAACCAATCATTAACCTGTTTACTTCAGCAGTTTTGAAGACCAATCATTTTTTGCCATGCTCATCAATGTGTGACAAGAAAAATGTACATGTTACTATGGACACCACCAGAAATACACTGCGTCTGAAGTAACACATCCTATTATTTAATTGGTTTTTGGATAATTTTCTTATTATGTTTTGTTACATTGTGTGGATATGTAAATGATTTTTGCGAGAGAATGAGAAGTATCCCATCTGTGACACATTTGCTTATATGTGCCCAATCATGTGATTATCATAGTCATGCTTAGTAAGAATGTAGCTCTGAAAGAGCATTTAATCATTTTTCAGTTTCAGTGACGGGTTTATATAACTTGTTACGATTGACTGACAGTATATACGAGAGGGTCTCAAAACGTTTTAAGCCTGTTCTAGTTCCTGAAACAAAAATGTTTTTGTGTTTGGTAATGTTCTTCAGTAGGGGCAGGCTCAAAACGTTTTGACACTCCCTCGTATTTCTCCATTTATGTTGCATCAATCTAAAATTATTAAAACATTACTTCTTTCCATTTCCAAAATATTGGTGAACAGATTGTTATCTTTGCTTGTTGTGTAATCACATTCCCATTTCCATTTTATTTTCTCTGCCAACTTTGTCCAAGAAAATATGCACCCTCTATACATTCCTTTCTGTTATTGATAAGTGTAATTGGGCTTCCATGCCAATTGGAAACCAGTCTGAAAGATCTGAATACATTCTTCATAAAATGTGGCATGTGTATTCTGTAAACACTCAAGTTCATTATATGTGGTACTCATTGGTAAATGTTAAGTTATATAAAACTAAATCTTTTAACAGTATTTATATGGAATAAAAAATATTTACTAAAAATAAATCAACTAAGTACTGTATTTATTGGTCTTTTTCCTCCTCTAGAACCAACCTTATAAACCCGACCCATCTTATAAAGCATGATCTAAAGTCAAAATGCTGTTTTCAGCAATCTCCGGTTACAATAGCTGATTGTGAGTTGTCTACCATAACTTACCGTATTTGACCGAGAATAAGAAGCAAAAATCTCCCTCAGAACACTCAAAAAACACACCTCATCTTATAGGCAACATCACCTTATAACCGAATAAATATGGTATTTGGTAGATAGTACTCATGATGATTTATTTTTTGTAATGGTTGTTAATTAGTTTGTTCTTTGAGGAGCATCAATTATGAACAAATTTAAAGCAATCACAGCACTTTGCTGTCCTCTATCTCCCTCCAGATGAAGTCATTTCTATAGCTGTACCGTAATTCCTTCTTCAAATGTTGTTGGTTTTATTTTTTGTTATATTCACCTCTGTTTTCCACTGTGAACTCCATATGGGATTTCCATATGATGTTCACTGAAGCCCTACTCATGGTTAAGGCCAGCCTCAGGAGCTGCGAGGTCCAATTGGAAACAGGTTTGGATCTGTTTGAAGGGAGTTTTACTTGACAAGACTTGAATAGATTACCTTAGCATGGAGGCCCCTTGGGTGTGGGTCCAATTGATATAAATCCTGCCCTGCTCATGGTGTCTGTCCTACTTTGAAGACATCTGTAAAAAATTCTGTTCTGAAATGCAACTAGATTATTGACGTGCATCTCTTGAACTCACTTTCTTAGGCCAAAACAAAATACCTGTGTTTCCTGTAACCTGACCGACCCCACTTAAAAACTGCCAACCCTAAACTTTTTTTCCATAAAAATTGTAAGTCGTATTTTCAGTCATTTTCTTCCGGTTGATTATTCCGTACCTTTCGGTCATTTTCGGCTGTTTTTTAGGACAGTCTCTTCCTGTATACAACAGCATCAACATGGCTGCAGTCCCAATGGACTTGCTCTTCCTAACAATGATAGCTGTAACTAAATATTAAGTCATCACCATCACTAAAGGATTCTAAACATGACCATATGTGAAAAGTAAAGCATTAATTATTCTACTTCACACATAATTAAAACAATAATAAATTAAAATACCTATCTAGCTACCATATTTTTTGCATGTAATAGGAAACACAGGTTTTGGGTTTTTTGGCCTTTTCAGTGTGTTCCCAGAAATAGGTTATGTTGAAGTCATCTTTCATGGGAAATTCAAGTACTTATGGTCATTTAGTCCCAGCTCCCACTTAGATCCATCAAGCAAGGTGTATTTAATAACACCCTTGCATATTGTTCAATCATTTGTCTACTATGTATCGGACATGGTCTACAGAAGAAACCCATTATTGCTTTATAAGCTGCTAGTACTTTATAACACAAAGACATCATTTATATGCACTTCATAGACCAGAGAGCATATAACATTTGTGAACTATGGAGGGCATCGATCTGCACAAAATAACCCTTTATTCGATGTAGCATATGGAGCAAGCAGTTGGATGAATCAAATGGTTAATGTATGCTAGTTGACCAATCATTTGTTGTGTATCATTGTAGCATGGAGTGTCCCATTCTAATAAATAACTTGAATTAGAGATGTAAGATAATACTTTTGGAAAGCATTATTAAACATGGTTTATAAACCTTTTTAATTTTGATTTGTTTTGTTGTCTCAAATTATTGGAATTGACACAGTGTACAGGTCTACACAACAATGGTTTATTGTGTTTTAGCTTCTATAGATTTATTAGAATAATATATTTATCCAATCATTTTCATTCTTTTTAGTTTTTGAATAATTAAAGCTTAGCTGTTAGCAAGATTATGATCAGTTGTTCATATGTAATTGATAACTGTATATTCCCTGTTTAATGCCCCTCCCTAATTACCCCCCTCCCCCACCTTTTTGCAATATAAAAATGACTTACCCCAGCATAAATCCATTATCGTGTCGTATCCAATGTATGTAATGAATGCAAACACTAGTAATCTGTATTGCACAAAATATTTAATAATAAAAAGAAAATTTCAGACTTCCGTGAACTCAGTAAACTCCAAATTCACAAAATGTAATTCCCGGGGGCATTAAATAGGGAATATACATTATGTTGTATAAGAAAGTAATAGTGTCAACAGGTTTCTCAATATTGAATAACACCATGAATATTAACAGACAGAACGTGTGATGTAAATACTTCACTTTACTGTCTACAGTCATAATTTATACTGAACAGCAAAAGAAATGCAAATGTTTGTTCAGATCCAGTTTAATCAAATTAGATTAAAAGTTTGTTCATGATAACTGTTCAATGATAAAATGCTTTACACTTCTCTGCACATGCATCCAGTAAACAAAACAACCAATGTCAAAATATTTTATTCAATCAAACATACAAATTAAATTAGCATTTCTTTTTCTGTTCAGTATATTTTCTAGACAAAGTGCAGTTGTATTTCTATTTTTCTAGTTTATTTCTGACATTGTGTATTCTGTTAGTTGGTACACTTTGTATTTGACAGCTACAGTATTTTCTATTGCTTCTGTTATATATCGACATTAGAAAATCATATTATCATAACCAGACTTTATAATTTTTGCTTAAGTTGTATATTACAGTGTGAAACTTTAGGCAAATCTGTTAACACAGATATTCTGTTTAACACAAGTTAGTTTTACAGGGGTGTGAATCCTGGGGGTCTGGAGTGGACACATCCTATCACATTTTGGACAGAGGGAATATATAATTATTCCCCCACTTTTTGCTCTGAAAAATTGAAATTAATTTGCCTAAATAAAATCTTTACCAGCATTTCTCTATATTGCATCAATGTAACACTTAACCATGTCGTCTTAGTGCAAATATACCAAAGTACACGGGGTCTATAATGGTGTCGATCCTGGGGAGTATGTGGGAACACGTCCCCACCCCCCACTTTTTGGACAAGGGGATGCTCTGGGTTTATGAGCGAAGCATTCAGATATGTTCAGAAATATTCACCCTTGTATTTTTAACTAAAATGATTTGTGAGAATATAATTGTGGTCCTTTAAACAGACGGCTACATGATGAAGATGTTCACTGAAGTAAGTTTAACTTACAGGTACTGCTGAGTTTCTTATAATTATATTGGACATCTTCATTCACATGGTTAGATTATGAAGACAACCATATTGCCTATAATATATTTGGTGCTCTTAGTTAACTTTACTAAAAAAAAGTAAAGTTTGTTTTATTTAACGACACCTCTAGAGCACATTGATTTTTATCTTATCATCGGCTATTGGAAGTCAATCATATGGTCAATCTGACATATGTATTTTAGAGGAAACCCACTGCCACCACATTGGCTACTCTGCGATAAGCAGCAAGGGGTCTTTTATATGCACCGTCCCATAGAGAGGACAGCAAATACCACGGCCTTTAATAAACCAGATGTGGACCACTGGTTGGAATGGAAAATAGCCCAAACTGCATATTGGTTCACTGAGAAGGATCGATCTGATGACCGACCGATTCACAGGCAGACATGCTACCATTTGAGCTACGTCCCGCTCTAACTTTACTAATACAGACCTAAAAAATTCAAAATACATTAACCAAGATTTTACAGGTTAATACAAATTTATTGTGTAAAATATTTTCAGAAACAAATATCACTGACATAAGATTTAAATTGAAAAAGTCCTAGGAAAGGTGTTACTATTTTATTGGAATTTTTAACTATTACATGGCCTGTTTTGTTAATTCTTTCTCAAGATACACAAGCAGTACATGTGTATCTCTAAATCATCATTATTTAAATCATGCTATCATTATTGTAAACTTTGCATCATGTAAACTTCATTAGTAATTAGAAGTGTTTGAATGAATTCCTGCCAAACCATTGGCAGAGGTGTCAACCTGGGTCAACTGATGTCTGTAAGACCATGACAAAGAATCCATAAGATCTGAAAAAAAATCCTTACAAATTGTCCACACGATTACAAAAGACGATTTGAGTAGGAGTTTCTGCATGCTCAGAGCACACTGGGTAAATTTTGTATATTCCGTAGTCAGATGCGGCAAATTTTCAAATAATTCATGGAGGATGTGATTATTTTATTTTCATCAAAATCATAAATATCCATAAGGATCGTAAAAATCTGTACGGTTTACAGGAAAAACATGCAAGTCGACAACTTTGCAATGGATAGTTCCACCTGATAAATAGCTACACATGTGTAATAATTCATCTAATGGATAGTTCAGCCAAAGGACAGTTCCACCGATTCCTATTAGTTTTATGAGCCAGTTTAGATTTTTCCCCCCAATTTTTTTTTTTTTTATGGATTTATCTTGAACAATATATTCATTATACTTTATACACAAAAAAAATTAACTGCTAAAAATTATAGAAATGTTTTGAAAAGTTTTTCTTGATAGTTAGGACAAGCTTTTTTTTATGGATTTATCTTGAACAATATATTCATTATACTTTATATACAAAACAAATTAACTGGTACAAATTACAGAATTGTTTTGAAAAGTTTTTCTTGATAGTTAGGACAAGCATTTTTTTAATGACAAGAACATTACAAATAATGATTGTGTTTAGCTTCATACATGTAGTTGTTGTCAAGATATGTGTAGGTTTTACACATTAAAAACTCAGAGTGTGTTAAATAAAGAAACATAGTCTCTAACTCTGTTAATGTTGGTCGTTCAAACCAGGGCCGGATTTGTAAGGGGGCTGTTGTCCTTGGTCCTACTTTCAGAGGGGCCCTCCAGACTAAGGACATTATTTATTTTTAAAATGTAATAATCATAAAATTAGTTCTGTTATTAAAAAGAATTAACCAAGTGTGTGTGGAGGCATCAGAAAATAGAACAACAGGGGCCCCCCAAATCTGAAGTGCCCCGAGTCCCACAAGGTCTAAATCGCTCCCTGTTCAAACAGAACAAAGGTCAAGGTTATGTTAATTCTTTTGAGGTTGTGTTTGAGTTATACAGGTTCAGATTTTAATAGATATATCCATTATGAATTGTTTTCTATGTTGCAGAGTGTTATTTTAAATTGTGACATTTCTATATATATTATACAAGAAAGTAGTTTTTGTAGTTCTATTTTGATGATGTATTCTTTATCGCTACTGGATATATGTGTTTTCACAACATTTACTGACATTAATTTTGTTTTTTACAAAAACTTTTACTAAATCCTTAAAATTTGGACTAAACAAAATAATAATTTTTATCTCATTCTTTTTTGTTATTAATATGATTAATAGAAATATTGCATTTTTAAGAAAGTTTCTTTAATGTTTTTATACATTAATTATTCAAATTTGCGTGTAGCAAACCATTTTTTTAGAGAATGTAATTGCTGTTCTTGACTTCATGTAGTAGGATTTGGCAAACTACTACTAATAACATTTTAATTACTGTAATTAATGATGTTATACACTGTTTAGCATCTACCATTAACTTATGTATCCTTCTAGCATTATTTTTTACATAAGAATACATTTTTAAAAGGGGAGATAAGTCATGGTGGGTTTGACAACTTTTAATATGCTGTTCATGGACAAAATTTAAATGTCTGAAAAATAAAACGACAACTTAAAAGAAATATATTTCATCTCATCTGTTTTAGTGGGGTTTTATTGACACTGTTTACAAGAACAATATCCTCAAACAGAATTACTTTTCAGTTTCTTTTAAAATATCAGACATTATGTGTTTTGTTTGGAACAAGCTAGTCAGTTAGTGAATAGTTTTATCAGATGTAGTTTTGGGTTTGTAAGAAATGGCAAAATGTGAACAATACATGTAGTTGATCATTTAGTATATTTTTTATTCAACACATTGTTATGTGAAGTTTGATGTTTTTCACAAAACTATGTTTATGTTAATCTTGTTATGTATTATGGATTTGGTTGTCTTATTATATCTGGTTTCTGAGATTCAGAACAAGTTACTTAATGTAGAAATATTAACACAAAATATTGAAATAATCTTACATTTTGTGGGTGCACTGTATATGTTGTACTTAAACAGGGCTGTAACTAGGATTAAGACGGATAAGATAATTAGTAAATTCAAGATGGAGGAATAATGTTAGTTATCTACAGAATTTATAAAAGTTTCTTTTGAAATGTTAATTGCATTTAATTTCTGTGAAATTTATTTATTTTAAGTCATGTTTTAAAAAGTTTTCTATTAATATGACTTGATGAAATTCTGAGTGTCACATTTCTGCTGTAAAATAATTATCTCAGTATTATCTGATATGTGTCCTGTTCTCACCAACCGAGTCTTAACTTACAGCTGGCTTCCTGTGCTACAAGTAAAAATAGCTGGGTCTATCTGGGTGTTTTCAGTTTTTGAAACATTGAAGTCTTTAAGCTCCAAAAAGTTCAATAATTTTTTTTTAAATGCATTTTAATCGCCCTACCCCACATCTACTCGAAGATCAAATAAAATTTCAAACATTTTCTCAAAATGGCCAACACCCCATATCCAGTTTGCAAAAACCCATAACTTCCACATTTCTTTGAGTAGAAACATGATTTAAGTATAAGTAAAGAGGAGAATCTGCACATTTCAGAAATGTAAATATCTCAAAAGTGCTAAAATTCAAGTTAAGACTCATTTTGTGAGAATAGGTCACGTACATTGTTTTTGTTATGGTAGCAGTAATGTCATCGACATTTTTTTCCACACATATTTTCTGTGTTGATAATAATTTCTTATTTGGCTTCCATATTTTGGTTATGGTCCTGTTTATTTTCTCAATATGCTTGTAAATGAAACATTTTGAGATATTATACCCGTACTTAGTTTCTGAATATGCCTGTAATATTTAAAATTTTAAATGTTTACAGCATGCAATGTTTATGGTTGTTGATAAACATTAAATAGTCAAAATCATTACTTCATTTAAAAATCATATTGGATTCCATACAAAAAAGAGTATGAAACATTCTGACAAAACGTTAATTACTAAATAACTATAAAATCTGTTGTATTTTACAAAGACACAAATAAAGCATAAAATGCAACAAAATTCAGCATTCAGACTAAAAATATTAAAATCTGGATGACCTGGAAAACATATCCAGACTATATGAGCAGGAATTTGGCAGGGCAGAAGAAAATGAGAGAAAAATGGCTGCCCTTCTATGTACTGTTACCTAGACCACTGATTGGTTGTATGCATTTTAATAAATATAAAAGTGTTTGTAATTATACTTGAAACCGTTTGTCTTTGAAATATTTAGGTAATAAACAGTTCAGCTAAATTACATTCCAAAAAAGAAAGACGAAGTTAATTTGTATATGCCATCACAATAAATGTTAAAGTGTATTTTCCATCACAATTAATGTTAAACTGTTTTCTCAAAAAACTCATTCACTTGGTCTGGAGATAGTTTATTAGAAATCAGTTCAATCCAGTTATGTAGGCTGATACACTAAATTGTTGTGTTTTGTAGTCCACGTAACAGGAAAAACTGTATTGATTTCAATTCATAACTGATCACATCTTTCATTATTAAACACTTAATTCTCAGAGGGCCGTCTCTATTTGTGTGTCGCCTTCCTCAGTGTTGCAGAACATGACACTTTAGTGTTACTCAAATGATGTTTAGTTCTATTTACGGTTTCACGTCTAAATGTTTCTCAGAAAATATAAGTGCTGAGTCCACAACACTTTGTATCAGTGCATTCTTATCTAAAATTGATGAAAAAAGTGAACGTCAGTAATATAACCAGCCCTGGTGATGCCATGGTTAAGTTATCGGACTTGTGGCTGGTAGGTACTGGGATCAAATCTCAATCGAAGCATGGGATTTTTAATCTCAGTGTCGGCTTGAATTCAAAGAGAATGCTCTGCAAGATCTATGGGTAGGTACATACCACTTACACTGACCAGTGGTCCACAACCCATTTATCAAAGGTTGTGTTATGTCCTATCCTATATGTGGGATAGTGCATATAAAAAATTCCTGGCTGGTTATTGATAAGAGTAGTCACATTAGTGTGGCATTAGTGGGTTTAATGTCTTCTAATAACACTAACTTCTGCCCTGGACAAACAACACAGAAAATGACAAGAAAATGATTATAGAAAACCATTTCTCATTAAAGGCAAGACATTAATTGCACTGAATTTTTATATAAATTAATGGATTCTCAGTCAGTAATGAAGACAAGAAAATGATTATAGAAAACCATTTTTCATTAAAGGCAAGACATAAATTGCACTGAATTCTTATATAAATTATTTGATTCTCAGTCAGTAATGTAGACAAGAAAATGATTATAGAAAACCATTTCTCATTAAAGACAAGACATTAATTCCACTGAATTCTTATATAAATTATTTGATTCTCAGTAATGTTGATGTTGGTGTGGATAGGAGATTGGGATACAGTATGATTAGATCTCTAGCTGGAACAAGAATTATTTTCTAATCATTTGAATAATAAGTAAATGGATTCTGTCAAACAAAAAATGATTCTATACATCACACAGAAATGAATTAATGATTGGTGTGTCAGCTAGATATTTTCCATTTCACTATGACATAGGATATATTTATTATGAAATAAAAACTCACAAAGCAAACAACATGCTAAATATTTGTGGAATTCTGTATGTTGTAACTCTTTCACATGACCAGATATATATAAATCGTGATCTGAAATAAAAGGAAAATCATATTTTAAAAAATATACATAAATACTTCTGCAAGAAATAAAGTTTATTTCGTCATCCCATTAGATTTCAAGTCCAGTCAAAATCAAAATTTCACACAGTCATTTAGAAGATACTTTCTTTTAGAGGATGCTTTCTAGCATCTTGCTACAAGTTTTTTTTAATAACTTCCTTCTTAACATGTTTGTCATATTTGTGCCATTAAAGCTAAGTCTTTATGTATTTAGTGACCGAAGTCAGTCAACCATTCCTTGAGGAATATTGTATCTCCATTATATTTGTTGTTCTGTAATAATTATTACTATTATATAGGACTTGGTATTTATAAATGTGATATGTTATACGTTGTATATTATTATTTCAATTTAAATAGTTTTCTTTTTTGAAAATATTTTTATTGACTTTGAAATATCTAAAAAATAATGTCTGTTTTAACCAGAAATGAAAACAAGACACCATTTAATACAAACAACTATATTCAACTAATAAAAAAAGTTTGCCTTTTTGAAACATTAAATATTTTTTAACGTGCCATTTTACCATAATCATTGGCAGCAAACGTGCGCAGCTAGTGATATTACTGCATACACACTAGAAATATTAAACTCTGGATGGCCTGGAAAACATGTCCAGACCGTATGAGCAGGAATTTGGCAGAGCAGAAGAAAAATGAGAGAAAAATGGCTGCCCTTCTATGTATTGCTACCTAGACCACTGATTGGTTGTATGCATTTTAATAAATATAAATGGTTTGGTTATCTAATTCCAGAATTTCTGCCATGAATGTCGTCTCATTTATGAAGTAAATGACTATTGGTTAATTGTGTACTTTATTTGGTTGAATATATATTATCTACCAAGGTATTTATTTTAATCTTGTATTTTATCATCAATGCAAGATATGCTTGTCATTACTGAACATCTACTATTATTACATTATTTTTTTTTTACAGTAAATGCATGTCATCACATATTTGGTAATGTACAGAGATAAAGTCATCATGATGATAAAGGTTGTTACGGCCCTGTGATTACATTTTAAAGTATTGGCTTAAGGTTTAAACAAGTCTGTCAGGTTTTACAGTCATACAAACTCCTTGCAGTTTAATCTCCAGATTTCAGGGCCGTTGCTAGTGTGGAAGCAAGGGAGGAATTGCCTCCTGAAGAAAAAAAAAACCAGTGAAAAAAACTGGTATAACATTCATGTCTAGACTTTCAGAAATATTCCGTAAGCTAATTTACCCATATTCCATTACTGGCCATGCTTTATAATTTAGAACTAATAGCTAATTAGTCTGAACGAATGTACAATAATTTGGTAGATTAGCAAGTTATTATCTTTGAAATGCATTTTTTAATTGCTATTTTCTTTTCTTTTGATTGAATATTTTGACAATTTCCCATTTATGCAAATGGATCATTTGTATATTTTGACATTCATTGTAAATATTTGTACATTTCATATCTAAGCACGGTTGAAGATTATATACTCGGAGCTGGTTTTCATGTTAAACAAATGAACTTGGTGTACATTTTTCAGTGGTAATTGTATCGTTGTACTAAATAATGATTGGTTAAAACGTCTGTGATCTCTTGTATGATGCACTTAATGAAATAAATGGGACCAACATGTCTTGTAGTTAATACAGGATGTGCATTAAAATCAGATCAATGTCATGCTTAAGATCAATAGATAATTTGTTAGTCTGTTTTGGTTTCATGGTAACGGATTATATTTTTAATTTACTGTCAGTAACTTCTCGATGATGTTTATTATTTTGTTTGCTTACTCTTTGTTGAAACATCTAATGGAAATGAACTTCCTGTTCAAAAATATTAAACAAAGTAAACATCTGACAAAGTTAACTTTAGTAAATCTAATTTTGCTTTAACTTAACACAGGCTCCTGAAGTAAAATAAATAAATATATAAAATATAAAAATTAATAATAAATTTTTACAAAAATCGTTTTGATAAAATGTTTCCCCCCAATATAACCTATATGTGAATGTAAAGAGTATATTGGGGAAACAACTTTATAAAATGGATTTATTTTTTTTATTTTTTTTATTTTTAACTTCTTATGCCCATGAACTTGCTTATTGCAAGAAAATTAGAGTGAAATAAAAATTAATGGATTCTTAGATCTAGTCTATTCCATAAGAAATGTTTATAGATTAATATCAAGAGAAAACGGCTGACGTGTTTAATGTGTTAAATAATGATTTCATAGCACTGTTCTGTTTTGTTGCATTCTCTGTGACCTATTTGTTGTTGAGTAGGAACATCATTTGGGGAAGATTTCATCGTACGACATTGTTGAAGCTTTTGTTTTGTAAGTAGTACATTGTTTGCTGAATGTGATTTGCACATGATGAATTTTCAAAATGAATTCTTGTATTTATAAAGTTTTGTATAAATAACTTTTATCTGTTCTCACAAGGAACAAATTAAATGAAATAAAATATTTTGATATGTACAAGTTTTTTTCTCGTCTTTATGTTTCATGTCGCTGAAATTGTTTCATTAGGTTTATACGATACAAAGACTCATAAAGTTTTTCGAAAATCAGTTAAGACACTTTCAGATACCATTTTTGTTTCTGGCACATCACCGACGAAACCCATTCAGTGGCGGATCCAGAAAATCCATTTAGGGGGCCAATAATATGATTCGGATTCCTTAAAATTAAAAAATAATAGTAATTTTTTTTAATGTTTTGAAAATCGCAAAATTTAGGAGAGGGCAGGCCCCTGGGATCCCCGTCTAGATCCGCCACTGCCATCTATGTTTTAATTAAAAAAAAATTTAAATGGAAAATAATTAACTTTATAACCAATTGTGAAGCGGTTCGCATGGCATGCAACCAAAAAATACGTACAGGATGTCCCTAAAGTCCGGACACAGGAAATATCAGTATTTGTAACTTAACTATATTTTGTTCGCTTCACACATTAACTATGAGTGTATCCACACTTTAGGGACATCCTCTATACATAGGAACAAGTTTGCGTTCACGACAGGCGAGCCTTCGCTGTCGCTACATGTATAGCAATTCCACTGGTTCCAAACGTTCTCATGAAATAAAAATAGTTCGGCTAATAAACTGTCCTGAATTCAGCCCTGTATTATCAAGAGAATATGCGGCAGATATCACCTGTCAGTAGGAAATCCTTTTATCTCATGAATCTGTGGTTATTCAATATTAAACATGATAACAGTCTTACTTAGATCAAATGTGTCAAATTAATGACAGTACAGAATCCAGAATTTCATCGTCATCACCAATACAGAAGAGGGACCGGACCACCCCCACCCCCCTCTTTTACATAATTTTTTTAATTATATATTTTCCAAGTGGAAGGACATGAAAATTAACCATTTTTCCCTAGTCCTATTCAAACATCAAATTTGGACACACACACACACTTTCAGAAATCCTGCATCTGTGCCTGCAGTATTCACTAAGATCCTTAGTGTATGTCTGGTCTGTTTAGGTTGGTTATCTGTATCAATCCGCTAAAATATGTGCTGTCAGTCAGTATTCGTACCCCCTTCGCTCCCACCAATTCGTCCGATTGCTAGTAAACCTTGGGAAATGATTACGATTTACTGTTATGTATGTACTCTAACAAGGTTTTTTTTCACCAGCATATCGGGTATCCAATTTCAAAATATTCATAGGGTCCCCGTTAGTTTTTACAATGCAGCATTTACATACATACTTTCTACGCTGAGCCTATAACTTGATACGATTGCATTCAACGTATATCTAGAAACGATCAAAATATACACCATTAACTTGGAGATGTCTTATCTTGACAGCTGACCTGTAACTGCTGGCTCAAGCAAAACCATTTATATATCTCTTCAGAAAATATTTTAACATTTACATGGAGTTTTAATTCTTCTTTTGCAAAAAAAAAAAAAGACCATAATAAAAGACATTGCTCCAGTAAGCCGCTTGACGGAGTGACAATACAGTACAATACATAATTTCAGGTTCAGAATTCGAGTTATTGAGGCGGATGAATTTGATAAATCACTTGTATTGCTTCTACGAAGCTTTTATGTTCTTACTTGACATGGTCATCTCACTTTTGACGTCTGCGATTTCCCGCCAATAAATGCGATCATCACTTTTGTTTTTAAAATCTTTAGAGTCAAGTAGATCTGTATTCGTTTTATGATACATCATGCACTGACAAAATTGAAGTTTGATGTAATCTCTTATTTAGATGATATTTTTAATGACTTTCTTTCAAAGGGAATACATGTAAAAAAAAAAAAAGGATTCCATGAATGATGCCATCACATTCATTGATTTTTCTTCTTATAGAGATACATTATATGATTATTTAAATCTCCAGCACAAAAATAAATATTGGCTATTGAAAGTTTACTAAGATAAGGTTTTGAACACGCTAAGATTTTTCGTTCAGATCTTACCTTTAAAATATCTTGGTAACAGGTTGGATTCGTTCCACTATTGCTGGTATCAGAGTTATAAAGTCACCCATTTGATTTGTTAGCCATTATAATCTATGTGTGAGTTAGTACTACCTTTTTTGATTGTTGCAGTTTTTACATAATATAAAAATAAATTTGTTTAGTATATTTTTGGTTAAAATAAATATCTGATCCACATTTGGGACAGGCCGAAAACCAAAAAAATTATTTAAAAATGGTTTAAAATATCTAACTTCTCTGGAGGTGTGATTTAATAGAACATTATATTTACTAACTCAAGTGATCATAGGCGTAAATCCTGGGTGAGGATGGGGGTGGGAAACAACATCCCCCTCACTTTTTGGACAAGGGAATGTCTATATAATTATCCACCCCTCAACTTTATGCTTTAAAAAATTGAAATTAAAATGCCTAAATAATAATCTTTAACAGTATTTCTATTTATTGTATTAATGTAATACTTAATCATGTGGTCTTAATGCAAATTTACCGAAGTACACAGGTGGTCTATAATGGCGTCTAACCCCACTTTTTGGACAGGGAGGATGCTCAAACTGCTTAATTTACATTTACTTAATTCGTATGTGCTTTAATTTACTAGAGTACTATGTTTATATATTTAATAATAATTATACGTGCAATAATTTACCATTTTTCTTTCACATTATGTTACTTTATTATTTATATCATTAAAAACCCACGATGTTATTTCATCTGATAGAAATATACAATATCCATTTACAACATATTAGTTATGATTTATTAATGTACGCCAACATTATTACTGATATTGATGTTTACTTAAAGCTCGTTGCCATTGTCCACGACTTTCTTTCAATTACTTTCCAAACCCCGTATTTCGGTTACTTAAAAAAGGTATTCTTTTCTTTTCGACCCATTAAGCGCTCTGTTTCTAATTTCCTTGCATTTGATAGTGTGTCCAAGAAGAAATATGAGTAACTGTTTTGATGACTTCGTTTCATTGTATCAGTGCCCGCCTTAATCCATTTGAGTTTTTATTCTATTCACGTACGATCCCAGACCTACTTTATTAATCAATATACTGATTTGGTCGACGGGTTTTCGCTTTATGTCATCTATTTTTGATTTCCATGCTTTCGACCTCGTATTATTTAACTGTATTTCAGATTAAACATCGAATCGCCATCGACTCATTACAACCAAGATGGCGCCAGCTCATCGCGCGAATTGTTGTCATAGAAACACATCAATGCCAAGATGTATAGAGATGAGGAATGATATTATGCGCCATAGCATTCATCAACAGAAGTGTTTTTTTTCGCAAATGACATGATGTTGCACTCACATAATACATAAACGTCACATTAGCTTCCAATCTGGAGTATAAACGAGCGCGTCGCGATGCACTGGCGTGTATTGGAATCGCAAATGGTCAGCAGTGAATGCCTATGCACCATCGCGTGTGCTTGCCAATTCATTAATAACCCTCATCAGTGTTTGTCCTGTAGCATAAACGCCAATGTAACCAAGGGTAAGCAAATGAATACTTTATATTCATAACCGTTGTATAAATAGTAAAATCCAGATCCTTATTGCAAACATTCATATGAAATGTTGGGATAGAACAGAAAGACAGAAAATTACTTTCCTAACTGCAACAAAGCATTTTATTTTTTAGCGACTTTTTTTTATGTGCTTTTATCCCATGCAGTTAAGAAAATGTCCATAGCAAAATAAATGCTTTGGAAAAATAGTGTCTATGGCAATTTTAGCGTAAAGTATACTTTATTTTTAATAATAATTAAAAAAAAAAAAATTGAAATTTTTTAAATAATTTAATCCATTCATTCTGGGATGGAGCTTGTAACGAGATTAAGAATTCCATGCCTCGACTGATATTTGATCCCAGTAGCTACCAGCCGGCAGTCCAACTACTAAAACCACTGCCCAACCAGGTCCGGTGTGGTAGAAACCGGCCTCCGTGGCGCAGTGGTTAAGCTATCAGAATCGAGGCTGGTAGGTACTGAGATCAAATCTCAGTCGAGGCATGGGATTTTTAATCTCAGTATCGGCTCCAACCC
>JAULBS010035150.1:0-10149 GCA_032355785.1 Symmetromphalus regularis
TGGAATCAGATAACCACACCATTTATAAGAAGGTGTGTGCTGCCGATGGACCAGTAGTTACCACCCCATGAAAATAAAATACAACATGCATACTATCTTTTTTTGTTGAGTATATTAGTAATATACTGCACATTTAATCAATGCCTAGAAACAATAGCCTGATGAACACAACAATACTGAAAATATACTATTGCCCATTGAAAGTATAGTGGTGTCCAACCATACAATGAAGATTCTTCCCAAAAATTAATAAGAACCACCAGTGGCGGATCCTGAAAATCCATTTAGGGGAGGGTCAGCAATACGAGGCCTGATTCTTTAAAGTAATTTTTTTTTTAAAATTGTTATATATTGTCATTTTAAGTTTACTGGTAGATAGTTTTATGATAGTAATTTATTGCTGACATTTAAATTGTGGTATAAATATAACAGATATCATCAAGTGGTAAGTTCTGTCCTGTCTGTGGTACGGTGCATATAAAATAACCCTTGCTATTTATCGGAAAGAGTAGACTATGTGGCGGCAGCGTGTTTCCTCTAAATACATATCAGAATGACCATGTGATTGACGTCCAATAGCCGATGATAAGATATAAATCAATGTGCTCTAATTAATTAAACAAACTTGACTTTTTTCCCTCCAGTTTCTGTCGGATGCAGTTTTAATTATTTTCCTATGCAATTATATCGATTCTAACAGTAAATAGTAACTGTTGATAGTACATGTAATTTGTTCTGTGCACATATTTTAAGGTGAGCTATATTAAATGCAATACATTTGATCAAATACATTTTTGAGGTCTGCCACTCTGTGCAACAAAGGCCAACATATTGGATTGTCTGGACAAAGGGCGACAATCGCTTATTAGACATGGGGTGGGTGGAGGATTAACGTCCCTGATAATAGACCCCTGTGTACATCGGTATATTTGCGCTGAGACCACATCAGGCACTGATGCATGATTTCAAAAGTGTCCAAATGGATTTCTGAAGGGTGTGTGTGGGGGGCAGGGGGGGGGGCAGGGTGATGTGTGTCCAAATGTTATTGAGTGAATAGGACTGGGAACAAAATGGTTAATTTTCACTTGGAACATGGTTAATATTTTTTAACGAAAACCCCGAAAATGGGAGGTGGGGGGGGGGATGGTCCTGACAACCTGGACCCCCCTGAGTCCGCTACTGCATATGGCTAAGTATTATATTAATATCATAAAGATAATTATTGGAAAAAATGATCATTTAGGTATTTTAATTTCAATTTTTTGAAGCAAAAAATGTATGTGTAGGGAAATAATTATATAGGCATCCCTTCCTTTCCAAAAAGTTGGGATGTGTGCCCCAATCCTCCCAGGATTGACAGTCATGGTCTGGCCCCTTACGACCCCATCCCGAGTCGTACTCAAATGTGAAGAATGTTTAATAATTGTAATGAGTCTCAGTCTGTTGTGAGGAGAGGGACGTAGCTCAAACGGTAGCGTGTCTGCCTGTAAACCGGTCGGTCGTCGGATCGATCCTTCTCAGTGGACCAATATGCAGTTTGGGCTATTTTCCTTTCCAGCCAGTGGTCCACAACTGGTTTATCAAAGACCGTGGTATGTGCTGTCCTGTCTATGGGACGGTGCAAATAAAAGACCCCTTGCTGATTATCGAAAAGTGTAGCCAATGTAGCGGCAGCGGGTTTCTTCTAAATACATATGTCTGAATGATCATATGATTGACGTCCAATAGCCACTGATAAGATTAAAAATCAATGTGCTCTAGAGGCGTCATTAAATAAAACAATCTTTACTTTACAGTCTGTTGTAAACATAAACTATACTTCAAAAGGTTTAGAAAGTTGTAGGGCCGATTTCTCGTCGACAGTTCAACCTCTAATTCTTAGTTTAAACTGGGTCCACACGTGTTAAAAGAATGGGTTGAACTGTAAATCATGGCTGAACCGTCAACGAGAAACTGGGCCTTAGTATCATTTTTTTTAACCAGCTTAGATGAATAATCAATTGAAAACACATACAATTATTTGAAAAACTCTGAGAAACAATTGAAATATAGTACATTAAAACATCGGTGTATTCCGTTTAATAACAAATGCCAAAAACAAAACGAAAGGCATTTCCAATAATATAATATAATATATATACAATGTACAAAGGTATTATATAAATTTATTACCCCAGTGGGCACTTATAACTGGGAATTATTTTTCATAATTTCTCGGTGAGGATTATTATACATTGGTTTAACCGTTAATTTTATTTGGTGGTTTTGTTCTGTTTATCCAATGAAAGTTCTCGTACTAAAACTAATGGTAATGATGTTGGCCTTGGGATTCATACGTTTCACGAACTATTTTCCTATAACAACGCTGTGAATAAAAAACTTCGTCGTTGTATACACAAATGGCTATTTAAAAATATATTTTAAAAATCAAATAAATCGTGAAAAAATAAATAAATCATAAATAGTAGCTTTTTTTTTTTAAGTCGGATGAACACACTAACTTTGCTATGTGCACAGTCTGTGGTATTTAATTATAATTTGTTTCTAAAAGCAGGGCAGCTAAAGTATTTTAGGGAAAATCAAAAGCATTTGGCTAGGTTAATAAATAGAATATTAAACGCTTTACCATTTATTATCAAATTTATGTCTCTCATGAAATAATTTTCCTTTGTCACTCACTAAATACAATTCTTTTAGTGTTGATCCGTCTTCACAGTTATTTAAACCAATCCGGGATCATTCAGTCAGAAATACGACGTGTATAAGGCCAAAATAAAAATACCTGTGTTTCCAGTAACCCGGCCCTACTCCATTTAAAAATTGCCAACTCTAAACACTTTTTTCTTCCATAAGAATTGAAAGTCGTTATTTCGGTCATTTCCGGTTATTTATTCCGTACCATTCGGCCTTTTCCGGTCGCTTTTCCGATATCATGATAGCTGTAACTAGATATTATTCCTGCAAAAATCTAAAATAACACAGGAACTGCATTTGATTATTCAAAAGTCTTTTAGACTGGCTTTTTAATAAATGCATAATAAACTCTAAACATGACCATAATATTATGTGAAAAGTAAAGAATAATATTATTATGTTCACGAATTAAAAAAAACACAAAAAACAACAACAACAACATCAACAACCCAACATCCACCGACCTACCGACCCTATTGTTTTAGCATATAATAGGAAACAGGTAATTTTTTGTTTGGCTTAATGTAATTACAGAACAGTTAAATACAGTTATTTCTGTATCATAGAAAATATGTCTTCAGTTGTCTAGTTGGAATTGAGAAAAACCCAACCAGAGAATGAATCCACCAGAGAGATTCGACCCGACGATCAAAGTATCTCATGTAAATGCTTTACCAACTGAGATAAATCCCACCTCTGACAGCAAAGATAATTTCATATTAATAAATCGCCTTGTCTCTAGTATTCGTTTTAATATTAAATATTATTTAATTCATTTTGTTTTTTGTAATATGAAATATATGAACATTATTTCAATTAATTTCTGAAAGCATGGTTAATACAATCACGACTCTTGCAATAAAGAAAATGACCACGGCAAAAAAAATACTGTAGAGACATAGTGTCCACGGCATTTTTACACGGGAATTTTAGCATAAAGCAAACTTTTTTCAATACTTAAAAATAGAAATTCAAAAATAAATTAGTCCGCGGCAAAACTAGTGCCATAGAGAATGAAAACATCCACGGCAATCTCCTGGGCATTGCTGATTGCCGTGGACAATTTTAGAGGTTGCAAACTCGTACTCTAACTACTTTGGCAGCTGTTAAATATAACTAAACCTTCAAACGTATCCGTATCGTTGAATTTTATATACATCGCATGTACTCTACCATGTACTATGTTTTTAAATTAGGTTAGTTTGTGACGAGGAAACTAATATTTAAACGCATAGTCCCACGGACTCTTGACCGAATTAATTTCCAAGCAAAGAATTAATTTTAAATATAAACATTTGATTTATCTATAGAAATACTTCATTCAACTACTTACATAACCACCGCATATCGCTAATTATCAATATTAAAAAAATAATAATGAATTATGCTTACGGTCAAATAAATTGAAAAAAAAAATAAACGTTTTTTTTTTACGTTGAAGGTGTGACGTATATATTTCGAGTCACGCGACGGGTATTCCCCCATTAGCCGTTATTTTAAAACTTTTGAATATTTTTTTAGCTGCCACAGCATTTAGTACCAATATATTTCGCCCCATGAAGAGTTCCAAGCTTGAAATTTAAAATGTTTAAATGTAAAAAATAATCGATCTACTCGACATGGAATACCCTATACCATGGTTCAGTTAAAATGTGTTGCGTTATATGAAAACGAGATCTAGTATAACAAATGCCGTGGGACTATGCCTTTAATAACAGAGTAGCCAAGAAATGCTCGGACAACCACGCCCAACTATTTAAACAATCACAAGGTGCTAGAGGTTTGATCATACGTAACATCATTAATAACAAATGAATCCCGCCCATTCTTAACTGTACGAATTGACTTCTTAAAATATTTCATTTTTCTGGCAAACACCCTTCCCATTGTACCTTGCCCAAATGTATCTAGGCTTTCGTAGATGTCTTCTGAATTTTCTTCTTCTGGTGAAGCAAACTGAACACCAACATCCTTTGCGCGATCGATCAGGTGACTGGTTGCGTCACGAAGATGTCTGCGCGTGATGGGAGACGGTTCTCGTTTGGTGTAGGCTTGTTCCACTTTCCCAGCAGTCATTGACTGACGCAGGTTTCGAACAAACGACACTGCACTACTATCAATATCATTGTCATCTTCAGCAAGAGCCGTTCCTCGTAGGTACATTGGTATTCCTTCTTTCATGCTCTTCATCAACTCCGGAGCACCTTCAGCACGACTTTGAGCTAGGTTTTGTCCTTGCGCTATAATAGTTTCTCTGATAGATTTCCCCAGCTCAACTTTGATGTGCATCGTCTTTCCACGCAAAATAGCATTTTCCAATACAATGGGTTTGTTTTCGTCATCATCGTCGAGATAGTCAGGAATTGGTTCATGGTTGAATGCCTGACAAAATTTCAGTGCGTCCTCGAGATGCACGGTGTCTTCTAGACTCTGCACCTCTCTTCTGAACATGCTCACTTCTGTCACTGAAATCATGTGCTGAAGTGTTCCCCATCGATGTATGAACATTCCCATGAATTGTATTAACAAAACACCCAAGAAAAATGCCACAAACAACATGCCCAACAGTTCCACCTGAGACGCATACGTATCGCCCATAACAGTATAACTGAACGCTATTTCAACAGGGCGATACTTTTGGAACATGAAATTTATGGCGATCCACAAACTATTGAGCATTACAAACGCAAAGACGTAATCGTTACGAAGTTCTAGCAACCCTGCTTTGATCTCGTTTTCTTTTTGCTCATCCTTGTCTAGAGGTTTCAGATATTTATCAAGAAGTGATCTCCAGAACCTTTCCTCTTCATCATTCACATTAAGTATTCTTCCATTCCCAAGATCAGGATCATTCAGCCATTGATCTGAAGCGATGTTTGGAGTGATCTCTTCCGAAGGTGGCTCCTCTTTACCAGGTGGCTTCAATATTGTCTTATGATGTTCTGGTTCCCGATATTCAGGACTGTTATCCTCCTCATCATCACTGTCTAGTGAAGGACTGCTTCCAACATGAAGTAAACGGATTATATTTGCGTTTATCTGTTTTAAAATATCTATCATTTGTTTGTCAGAATTGTTGTCTTTATTTCCAGTGATAGTTCCTACACTCTGTATGAGGTCTTTGACTTCCTTCATGTAGGATGATCGAAGGAAAATCCGAGAAAAAAATCCGTCTTTCTTTTTCTCTTTCACCTGTTTCTCCTGCTCCAGCTCTGCTTTTGTCTTTCTCTTGGGAGCCTCACGGGTGCCCCATGATACGTTGAACAAATTACACAATGAATATATCACAAGGATCAGATACCCTGCAGGCATGCTTATCATATACAAAGCACCTGGAGGCAAGCAGTAAATTTCTTTGAAGTGCAAGATGCCTGTGATGATAAACATTGCAATCATTCCCAACAAGAAGATGACACTTGGATGAAAAGGACCTTCATTTACTGCAGTTATCAGAGTCCCCACCAATACGACCATCATGAGGAATGCATAAGCTGTGCTAAGGGCAGCAGCGACAATCAACTGATTTTTCGTTTTCATTTGGTAACATATGACAACGTACAAAGCAGGCGGTAGGACCCCAATTGTGTAGCACCATTCAAGTTCAAGTTTAAACACGGCTTGGAACGATCCAGAAATCATAATGATGACGGTTCCAGGTCCAAGAACGGTACCTGCCATGATGGCCATCTGATACCAGATGTACAGCAAGCTGATGTTTGGGTTGTTCGCCACGGTTTGCTTCGAGCTTCCAAGAAGATCGTTGATGTTTGCAAGTGTTGAAGGCATCCAGCGACGCCTTTGGTTGAAGAACTCATTGAACCCTTCTGGCGCGTAGGTGTATGCGTCTGCTGCAGCAACATAGTCAACTCGATACCCCTGCTTTAAAAGCAAGGTGCACAGCCAACGGTCCTCGCCTGAAAAAGTAAAGGCAGGGATTTACCGGACTCGCAAAACCTGCGTAAAGGACGCAATAAAATGTCATCTGGATCTCCCCAAAATCAGAGACTGCGTCCCATGCAACTCCTATACAAATATCAAAACTGTTTTGGTTATATAATCGACTCAGTCATGAATAAATAATAGGGGGTGGGGTGGAGAGTGTACTGGGACATTTTAATGCAATAAAAAAAGAATTCATTTATGAAATATAAAACATAAACATTAACACAGAATAAATATTGTTTCTTAATGCAAAATGGTGTTTTCTGCGGCTCTTGACTAAATTATGGACCAGTAGGTTTTAGGTTGGAAAAGAAACAGGTGAGTCCCAGGGACTCCTCTTTTATAAAAGGCCATGTAAACCCTAGATAAAGAAGTGTTTTTAACTAATAGCCTATTTTTATAGGTATATAGTAATGTGTATAACAACAACCCCTGAAATTGTCCGCAGCAATCAGTAAAGCCGTAGAGATTGCCGCGGAGGTTTTCATTCTTCGCGGCACTTTTTGGCAGAGTACTAAATATTTATTTTTTAATGTTTATTATTTTTTTTTAACAAACTCAGAGATGGAAACGCGTAAATGCTAAAATTGCTGTGGAAAATTCTGTGGACATTATTTCTCCACAGCATGTATTTTGCCGTGGACATTTTCTTAATTGCAGGGGTTGTAACAATATTTCTACATGGTTCACGAATAACAAAATAAGCAAAACTGTATTTTCAGTATACGATTACATACATGACTATGTGTAAAAAAATACAGGATTAAGTTACAGTTCAAAATATAACATTTTTAAAATCTTCTAAGGGAGACAATTCCACAAGTCAGTTACTAATATTTTAATAAACCTCATTCTATATTCGTATTCATGAAGCTTGAACATAGAAAGGAAATAATTGTTTGTTTAACGATACCCCAAACAATGTTTACTCATTAAATGTCGTACATGGTGTTTAGCGACTTGTGTTTTTCTGATGAAAACCGCCACTGTATCATCAGTTACTCTTTCCGATTGGTAGCAAGGGATGTGTCATATGCACTTTTCCACAGACAGTACAGCACATACCACATACTTTGAGGCACCAGGTCTTGACCACTAATTGCTGCAAGCGTCACAGACCTACCCATTGAGGCTTACGGGGAAATCTCACATTGGGTTTGAGTCAGAATCGAGATTAAATATTTCATGCCTCGACTGAGATTTGATCCCAGTAAATACCAGGCATATCAGGGATAAGAATGCAACAATTAAACAGGAATAAATTATAATTTGACTACAGAACTTTCAGTCTATTTTAACAAAGAAGAACTTAAATTAAGCGATACTGAAGTAGTGACCAGCCTTGATGGCACAATGGTTAATCTGACTCGTGGCAGGTAGGTACTGGGATCAAATCTTATCCGAGGCATGAGCTTTTTTTTTTTTTATCTCGATACTAGTTCCAACCCATAGTAAGTATTATTAAAGGCTTAATTATAGGTGTATGCCACTTGCACCGACCAGTGGTCCACAACTGATTTATCAAAGGCCGTACCATGTTTTGATCTGTGGAAAAACGCATATAAATGTATCCTTGCTACTAATCAGAAAGAGTTAGCATATGTGACGGAATCGGGTTTCCTCTAAAGACCATGAGTCAAAAACACCATTTGTCTGACATCTAATAACCGCAGAATAAAGAATATGCTGGGGTGTAGTTAATCAAATGATCCTTTCCAGTTCAGGATGTAGTTCTGGTTCGTCACTTTCAATCTATTTAAGAGATTACAATATAAATAATATTGTGAATACCTTGGTCGTATTGAAGGTAGTGTCCTGGTTCGGTGGGCAGGATGGCGTATTTCCTGATGATGTTGTCGTCCATCAGAGCTGATCCTCGGAACAATGAGAAGCAGCCAGGACTGCACAACACACACCCCAGAACGTGTTCTGTAGCCTTCTGTAACCAATGTCCAATTGCATACTCAAATTGCTGATACCAAACCATTGGTCCTAAAAGGAAAGAAAATATAAAGGATTATTGTTGTTCAGGGTTTTTGCCAGAGGGTAAAATGGGTAAAATTCCGTACAATTAAATTTTCTGAGGGTACGACTCTGTGCCATAACATTGTTGGGATACTTTTTTAAGAGGCTGGTGTTTCCACGCTCTTGGTGGTAACACCGCTAACATACGTCAAAGCTGTCTAGAATTCATTTCCGAGCCTCTAAAATCAATTTTCTTTCTGGCATCCAAAGAACAAATTACTGTCAATTAAAGTGACAGTCTTTTTGTTTTACAAAGTGGCAGTCCTCTCAAATATATTTGAGTTGATCATCTTCCCTCCCCATATTGCGTACCCTCAAATTATTTTCTGGTGGAAACCCTGTTGTTAGAGGTGGATATTTACATATTTAAATAAATCGTATGAAAAGGTGGGAATGTACAATCAGTAAGGATAACAAGTATTTTCGAATCACTATAAAATCAGTGACGATATCAAGTATTTTCGAATGACTGTAAAATCAGTAAGGACACGAAGATATTTTCGAATGACTGTAAAATCAGTAAGGATACGAAGGTATTTTCGAATGACTGTAAAATCAGAAAAGATACAAAGTATTTTTGAATCACTGAAAAAACAGTGAAGATACCAAGTATTTTCGAATGACTGTAAAATCAGTAAGGATACCAAGTGTTTTTGAATCACAGTAAAATTGGTAAGGATACCAAGTATTTTCGAATTACTGTAAAATAAGTGAGATTACGAAGTATTTTCGAATCACAGTAAAATCAGTAAGGATACCAAATATTTTCGAATCACTGTAAAATTAGAAAGGATAACAAGTATTTTCGAATTACTGTAAAATCAGTAAGGATAACAAGTGTTCCTGAAAGAAGAACGCAAGTCAAAAACACAATCCTTAGTTGTTACATGTGACATATGTCTATATATTGTCTTGTCATACACGAAGTAACCCACCTGATCCTATTGGATGGATTCTTCCACAGGCAGCTCCCACTTTCTTTCCCTTCCTCATCCGATCCACCAACAGACGCACAGCTCCTGGCATAAAATCTGTGTCACCATCCAGAGCCAGGATAAATGTATTCTCAGACTGAAAAAAAAAAACCCCAAAAGGATGGCTATTATTATAGTGGAATACCTGACCACATTTCAGTATTAGCACTGAGCCTTGCGGAGCACTCTGGGTTGAAGCCGATACTGAGATTAAAAATCCCATGCCTCGACTGAGATTTGATCTCAGTACCTTAACCACTGCGCCACGGAGGCCGGTTTATTTAATGACACACCATTCCATAGTTAATCAGCGACTACTAGGTGTCGAACTCGGTTGTCTCCCATTTCATACACACCTATATATTCCCAGTTGTTACACAGTCAGCTCGGACTCGAGGCTGGTAGGTACTGAGATCAAATTTCATTCGAGGCATGGTATTTTTAATCTCAGAATCGGCTCCAACCCAGAGTGAGTGCTCCGTAAGGCTCAGTGGGTAGGTGTATACCACTTACA
>JAULBS010035161.1:0-10149 GCA_032355785.1 Symmetromphalus regularis
AAAGACAATCAATCCGCTGCTGACATTTAGATATCCACATACCCAAAGACACTCAATCTGCTGCTGACATTTAGATATTCACATACAATAAGACAATCAATCCGCTGCTGACATTTAGATATTCACATACAATAAGACAATCAATCCGCTGCTGACATTTAGATATCCACATACTCTAAGACAATTAATCCGCTGCTGACATTTAGATATCCACATACAACAAGACAATTAATCCGCTGCTGACATTTAGATATTCACATACTTTAAGACAATCAATCCGCTGCTGACATTTAGATATCCACATACTTTAAGACAATTAATCCGCTGCTGACATTTAGATATTCACATACAACAAGACAATCAATCCGCTCCTGACATTTAGATATCCACATACAACAAGACAATCAATCCGCTGCTGACATTTAGATATTCACATACAACAAGACAATCAATCCGCTGCTGACATTTAGATATCCACATACTTTAAGACAATTAATCTGCTGCTGACATTTAGATATTCACATACAACAAGACAATCAATCCGCTCCTGACATTTAGATATCCACATAATTTAAGACAATTAATCTGCTCCTGACATTTAGATATTCACATACAACAAGACAATCAATCCGCTCCTGACATTTAGATATCCACATACCCAAAGACAATCAATCCGCCCCTGACATTTAGATATTCGAATATTTATAAAGACTTGTAAGGATATAATCAAAGTGTATGTTTTAACCATTGTGCTAATTAATATTGTAACGTTTCGTTTATAGATACATATAACTTATAAGCCGAGTAATATAAATAGTTATACCATAAATTTATTAATGTGAAGAGACCAATGCACTTACCAAAAAGATTCAACCATGGCTGAGGAACCGGTTCTTTTATTCCTAAAAATATAATTACAAAAATATACCAGAAAGGAAATACAGATACATAAATTGTATTTAATCCTCGGGTCAAATAACCATTAAAAAGATAACCTAAATAGTGAATAATTACCTTAGAATATCAACTTTTTGTCAAATTCTTTTTGCCAAAGAATACTGCTCAACATCGAACAACATAAAAAAACGCAAGCCATTATTGGACCATCTCTGGGAATGTGTTGTACAGATTACGCTTTGGCACTTTATATAAATTTTAATGAAAGATCGTTTAATTTAATTTAATTTAATTTAATTTAAAGCATAACTACAGTTTATTATCATAAACGTCAGCGACGGGTAATAAGAGAAAAGAAAGGATTTGTGTGTGTGTGTGTGTGTGTGTGTGTGTGTGTGAGTGTGTGTGTGTATGTATGTGTGTGCGTGTGTATGTGTGTGTGAGTGTGTGTGTGTGTATGTATGTGTGTGTGCGTGTGTATGCGTGTGTATGTGTGTGTGTGTATGTATGTGTGTGCGTGTGTATGTGTGTGTGTATGTATGTATGTATGTGTGTGTACGTATGTGTGTGTGTATGTGTGTCTGTGTGTGTATGTATGTGTGTGTGCGTGTGTATATATGTGTGTGATTGTGTGTGTATGTGTGTTTGTGTGTGTGTGTGTGTGTGTGTTTAACGACTCCCCAGTACTATTAGATATAAAAATACGGTGTTTTCTATTCGTGGTCTTCAAAGCGAACACGCTGTCGACACATAGACTACACTTTCCGATCGGCAGCAATGAATCCTTTTTATATGCACTTGCTACAGACAGAGAAGCACATACTGCAACTTTTTTTACTCCAGTCGTTGCTCACTGGCAAGAACGGGGAAAGCCCAAATTGTAAACACTCAACCTCCTCGTTACAAGCAGTGGTTCAGAACAGGTGTAACAAGGCCGTGGTATCTGCTGTCATGTCTGTGCTAAAATGTATGGAAAAGATCGCTTGCTAATATTCGCAACGGCGGTGGCCGGTTTCCTCTGAAGACAACAAATCCCAATCACTGGATTTTTTAAATCTAATAACCGCAGAATAAACAATGCCATGGAATGTTGTTAAATAAATAATTATATTCTTTGTACTTTAATTTGTGCAAATGTTTGGTTTTGAACATAGTTTTATTGAGAATGCTGCTTACAACAATACTGTTTTGTATTTAATGTTAATTATTAAAGAGTATAAGAAAATATTGATTTCTCACGTGTACACTGCGATCCATCTTTTGTAAGAGTAAAGCCTGGTTTACACAAACAGGTGTAGCTGTTTCCTCTGTCGATACACACGCCGTTAGCGCACACAGTGTTACCTAGTCGCTGACACAGTGAAGTTATGGTTTCTGCAAACAGATTAATATTTTAGTAGTGTCTTTTTAAAAAGTAAATATGTGTATTATATTTTTAAAAAGGAAAATATGTGTATTATATTTTTAAACGTAAAGTCACTGTTATTAAAATTATATACTTTGATGATGAAGGCTTGTAAAATAAAAGTCGAAAGCTAAGCTTTATTTGTAAATTTTTCGTTTTTAACTCATGTTTAGTGTTTGTATATATAAAGAATGAATCACGATTTTCATTGTTTATTGGTTCACAACAGTAATTACTTTGGTAAATAATAATGTTGTTTTACAAAAACATCTTCAACTCATTTTTGACAGTCTGTATATTTTGTTTGTTGTTATTTGATAACTGTAATATCTTATACTGAGTGATAATTAATCAAGAATAATATATATTTCTATGTTGACTTAGCACCATTTTGATACGCACCATGAGTGATAACCTTTAGAGCATTTAATAATAATCATAATGATGATAAATAACTTAATAAACACAAATACAAAAACAAAATTATAAATAAATAAAGGTATTAATAAATAAATAATAATAATAATGAATGAATGAATGAATTGACCAAAGGTAGAACGTCAGATTCTCAAGGACTACGTGTCAAAATAACCAAATGTTTGACACCATTAATTAATAATAAATAAATTAATTAATTAATTAATAAGATAAGCAAACTAATAATATTAATAATAATGAATGAATCAATGAATAAAATAAAATGAATAAATAAATAATAACAACAATAATAATAATAACATTAATAATAAGAATAATCATAAGAATACAATACCTTGCATTGATCGTATTCATAGTTTACGTTTTGATTATTTTGATATAATCCACTGAGGATTTTTAGTGTGACTTGGCGTCTTTAAGGTTTTGCCTATGTACCTCTTGAACTCTGTATTTACCAGATATACTGTTTTAATGAAGATACTGTTTATAATTGTTATGTTATTTTAAGATTACACACTATTTAGTTTCCATTCATGAAATCAAAAAGAAAATGCTGTTATCATGTCTAAACCATAAGAAAAAAAAAAATATTGTTTTCTCACTTGTGCACTGTGTTCCATCTTTTGTGAGAGTAAAGCCCGGGTTACACATACACGTGTATTTCTTTCCTACGTTTTTACACACGCCGTTGGCGCACACACTGTTACCTAGTCGCATACACACAGACATTGGGACTGGAGTAGTGCTTTCTGTAAACAAATCGACATCTAAATGAATATAATTATGTAGTTATGATGTTGGTGCTTTATTACACAAATAACGTCATATGTCGTATATATTAAAGTTAATGTATGATAATAAAGATGTCAGATTATATATATATATATATTATATTAAAGTTAATGTATGTTAATAAAGATGTCAGATTAAATATTTGAATCACGATTTCTATTGTTTATAGGTTCATAACTGTAATTATTTTGGTAAATAATAATATTCGTTTACTAAATACATTTTCAACGCATTTTTGAATGTCTGTACTATATTTTATTATTTTGTATTGTAATCTGATAACTGTACTATCTTATATTGAGCATAATATATTTCTATGTTGACTTAGAATCCTTTTTGATACGAACCATGAGTGATAACCTGTTCAGAACTTAATAATGATAATAACAATAATAATAATAATAATTAATAATGAATAAATAATAAATAATAATAATTATCAATAAATACATAAACAATAAATTAATTAATTAACAAAAATAATGATAATAATAATAATGAATAAGTATAATTATAATAAATAAATAATTAATAATAATATTAATAATAATAATACAATCATGAATAAATAAATAATACATAAATAAATTAATTAATAACAACAAAATAATAATAAATGAGTGAATGAATAAATACATTTATAAATAAAGAAACTAATGAATAAATAAATTAATTAATAACAAAATAAAATTAATAATAATTAATTAATGAATGAATGAATACATTATTAAATAAATTAGTTAATAAATAATAATATTAATAATGATAATAATAATGATAATAATAATGATGATGATGATGATGATATCGAATACAATACCTTGTATTAATATTATACATAGCTTATGTTTTGATTATTTTGATAAAAACAACTAAGGGGTGTTCGAATTATTTGTTGTCCTTGGGGTTTTGCCTATGTACCTCTTGAACTGTATTTAGCAGATAAATTATTACTCTTTTTTTAAATGAAAATAATGGCGTAATAGTTATATAATTTTAAGATTACAAACTATTTAGTTTCCATTCATGAAATTAAACAAAATACTGTTTTCATTTTCAAAACCATAAGAAAAATAAAATATTAATTTCTCACGTGTGCAATGTGTTCCATCTTTTGTAAAGCCCGGGTTACACACACACGTGTATGTCTTTCCGACGTTTTTACACACACCGTTAGCGCACACACTGTTACCTAGTCGCTGACACACAGACATTGGAATTGGAGTGTTGCTTTCTGTAATATTTGAATCAGATTTCCAATGTTTATATATTCACAACTGTAATTATTTTCGTCAATAATAATATTATTTTACAAAAAAACAACATTTTCAAAGCATTTTTGACAGTCTGTATTTTTTTTGTATTGTTATTTGATAACTGTAATATTTTATATTGAGTGAGAATTAATCAAGCATAATATATTTCCATGTTGACAGCTTTTATTTTGATATGAATCATGAGTGATAACTCATACACCACTAAATGATGATGATGATGATGATAATAATAATAATAATAAATTCATTAATAAATAATAATAATAATGAATACATAAATACACAAACAATAAATGAATAAATTAATTAAAAACAACAATAATAATAATTAATAAATAAATAAATAAATAAAATAATTAATTAACTGATAATAATAGTGAATGAATGAATAAATAAAAGAATGAATGAATGAATGATTGAATACATAAATGAGTATAATTATAATAAATAAATTAATTAATAATAACATGAATAATAATAATATAATAATGAATAAACAAATATGAATAAATTAATTAATTAATTAATAACAACAACAAAATAATAATAATAATAATAATAAATGAATCAATGAATAAATACATTAATAAATAAAGAAATAATAATATAATAATAATGAATTAATAAATAAATACTTTAATAAATAAATAATTAATATATAATAAATAAATTAATTAATTTATTTATTAATAATAACAGAAAAATAATAATAATATTAATAATAATATTGAATGAACAAATGAATACATTAGTAAATAAATAAATAAATAAATAATATCTAATACAATACTTTGCACGTTTTTGGTAAAAGCAACTAAGGGATATTCGTGTGACTTGTTGTCCTTAAGGTTTTGCCTATGTGCCTCTTGAACTCTGTATTTAGCAGATATATTGTTTTATTGATGATGCTGGCTATACGTAATTTTCAGATTAAATGCTATTTAGTTTCCATTCATGAAATCTAAAAGAAAATACTGTTATCATATTCAAAACTACACGGAAAAAAAAAATTCTCACGTATGCACTGTGTCCCATCTTTTGTGAGAGTAAAGCCCGGGTTACACATACACGTGTATGTCTTTCCTACGTTTTTACACACGCCGTTAGCGCACACACCGTTACCAAGTCGCTGACACACAGACTTTGGCACCGGAGGGCTGCTTTCTGTAAACAGTTAATGAATCTAAATTAACATAATTATGTAGATACGTTGTTGTCATATGTTGTTCATTATATATTTATGTTTTAATTCATACATCAAAACTTTAATTATTTTGGTAAGTAATAATATCCTTTAAATAAAACATTTTCAAAACATGTTTGAGTGTCTGTATATACACACACACACACCCACACACACAATCACACAAACACACACACACACATATATATAAATGTATATATTTTTTGTATTGTAATTTGATAACTAATAATCTTATATTGAGTGATATTTAATCAAACATTATATATTTCTATGTTGACTTAGCAGCACTTACAGCAGTTAATAATAATAATAATAATTCATTCATTCTTTCATTAATAAAAAATAATAAGGAAACAATAAATTAACTAATTAACAATAACAATAGCAATAATAATAATAATGATAATAATAATAAATTAATTAATTAACTAATAATAATAATAGTGAATTAATACATAAATAAGTATAATTATAATGAATGAATAATAAATTAATAATAATAATATAATAATGAATAATAAATAAATAATACATAAATAAATTAATTAATAATAACAAAATAATAATAATAATAATAATGAATAAATATATTAATAAAATAACAAAGAAAGAGAAATTAATTAATAACAAGAAAAATAACAATAACAATAAAAATGAATACTAGTAAATTAATTAATAAATAATTAATAATAAATAAATAATTATTAATAACAAAATAATAATAATAATAATTATAATCAATGAATGAGTGAATGAATGAATGAGTGGGTGAATGAATGAATGAATGCATTAATAAATAAATAAATAATAATAATAATAATACATGCTATTTAGTTTCTATTCATGAAATCAGAAAGAAAATGCTTTTAACATGTTCTAAACCATAAGAAAAAAAGAAAATATAATTTCTCACTTGTGCACTGTTTTCCATCTTTTGTGAGTGTAAATCCTGGGTTACACACACACGTGTATGTCTTTCCTACGTTTTTACACACACCATTGGAGCACACACTGTTACCAAGTCGCTGACATACAGACTTCGGGACGGGAGAGTTGCTTTCTGTAAACAAATCGACATCTACGTCAGTATAATTATGTAGATACGTTATTGTTTTATTACACAAATAATATAATATATATTTTTAATTCATATATCAAAGTATGAATATAAAGATGTCATACTAAATATTTGACAGAGTAATCTTAACGACACATCATAACATTGTTTATTCAGTGGCTATTAGGTATCTACTACAGTAGCGGATCAAGTGGATGGGGATCCAAGGGACCAGACCTCACCTTTTTTCAAATATTTTTTTTTTACATTTTCGAGTGGAAGGGTACGTGAAAATTAACCATTACCCATCACATTTGGACCACCCTTTCAGAAATCCTACTTCCTAGCCCAAAGTACGACATATAGGCTACTTTGTTTCACTTGGCAGGAAGGGATCTTTTATATCTGTTTTCCATTGACAGCATAGGACATATAACGGCCTTTGTTACATCTGTTATGGATCTGCCTGGAACTGGAATAGACCAAATGGGTTTCTGTAGGTATTCGATCCGACGACCTATTGCACCTCAGACTGATGCTCTACATTTGAGTTACGTCCCTTGCTATACACAGTAACCAGTCATCACAAATCTAATACAGTTATATCCGAGTTACGTCCACAGTAACTGCTAATACAGTTATATCGAGTTACGTCCCTTGCCATACACAATAACAGGTCTTCACAAAAATAATACAGTTACATCCGAGTTACGTTCCTTGCCATACACTATAACTAGTCATCATTATGCTAATACAGTTCCAAAGTTTTAATCCCAGTCATTTTCATCAATCAAAATTAATGTAAACAGTTAAGAACAGTTGGTACGTTTATTTATACTCCCACCCCCACCCCTCCAACCCAATAATTTCCATAAATATGTTCCTTATCCATCGTTGAATTATTCACCGGCAAATTCTGATGTTCACAAACAAGAGCAACCCCCCACCCCCACCCCGAAAATGAATTTCGTTCCAACGCCCCTGTGTACATGATACATACCGTCTGGGATTGCAGTACTCTTACTGGAGGCTTCACAGATGAACGAAGATTCGTTGGACAGAGTGAAACCAGGTCGACAGTGACACTCGTGTGAGTCATCTGATTCCCGGATGCACCATCCGTTCTTACAGCCAGTCAAGAGACAACCTGCAATATTTTAATCAGGTTCTGCTTATATTCAATTAAAGTTCAACACGTTATGTTGTGAAGAAATAGAATGAAGTACCAGACAGTCTTTAAAAAGCACCAAATCTTTATCTTTTAAAAAACTTCTTAAAACACATTTGTTTACCCAGCACTTTTATTCATTCAGTCTCTTTTTATCTTCTCTCTCCCCTCTTAAGCATTTATAATTACTCATATTTATTTGTTATTTTAATATCATCCTTCAAATTGATTTTACTATGTTATTGTTTTAACCATGTCATTTGATTTATGTAATGCGCTTTGAGCATACATTGGTGTGGTGTTTTGCGTTATATAACTTAACTTATTATTATTATTATTCTGGATATGAAACTTTGCTACCTAAGCTTCATTTCCTTAACGTGCTAATATAAAAGAAGAATCTCGTTGTCACCGCATGAGCTATTTTTTTCAGTTAGCAGCAAAATGTATTTTAAATGCATTGGTTTACTGCTAGAACATCAGACACAATGATGGTTTCTGATATATTAATTTTACACCTTTCCACTAAGCTAAAAAAACATGTCTCGAGTGCGACAGGAACCCAATACCTACCAGCCATGAACAATCATGTAACCACTGAGGAGCTTCTTTATAATAGCGCTGTATAGATATTATAATTTATATACGTAATATTATTCAGTATATCATAAATGAAGAGTTCAGAGTTAATTCCCTTAAGCCACCTACTCCGGCGCCTCCACAAATAATTCCATTAAATATGTTCCTTATTCATCTTTAAATTATTCCCCGGGAAATTCTGATGTTCAGAAACCGGAGCAGCCTCCCCCAGCCCCCATATGAATTTCGTTCTAATGTCACTGCATAATATTAAATATTTACCAACATTGCTCAGATAGGACTGTTTATATTATTTATAGGAAAATAGCTCACTCACCGCTGTTTATGCATTTGGTTTTATCTTTGGGTGATAGGAAGTAGCCTGGTTTACAAACACAATGAGCAAAACCATCCAACAAGTCCTGACAATATCCATTCTCACACTTTATTTCACTACAGCTTGTCTTCACTGAAAACAAACAAACACAGGTTAACAACCCTTCAATAAAAACAATAAAAATATGTCAACAATACTTCAATAAAAACAACAAAAATGTGTTAACAATACTTCACTGAGAACAATAAACATAGGTTAACAATTCTTCACTAAGAACAATAAAATATGTTAATACTTCACTCACATAAGATAAACATATGTTAACAATATTTCACTAAGAACAAATAAAAACACAGGTCTTAACTGAGAACAAATAAAGTTATGAACAATACTTCACTGAGATCAAATAAAGATGTTAACAATACTTCACTGAGAACATAAAGATAGGTTAACATTCTTCACTGAGAACAAATAAAGATAGGTTTAAAATACTTCACTGAGAACAACTAAATATATGATAGCAGTTCTGCAATAGTAACGAACTGTGGTTAACAATTGTTGAAAGTGTTTGCTAGATAACGGTGCTGATTTTACTGATAATTATGGAAATACAGTGTATAAAATAAAAATAGTGATAACAAAATGTGTGACTGCTGACCATAACTGGAAAGAGACAATTATTTTATGAGGACGATTCATCATCATCATAAGCCAAGTTTTAATTTATATAGTATCTAGATAGAAAACAGTTTAAAGAAAATAAATAAATTAAAATAAACGGAAGCGGGAGCTGCAGTCGATTTAGGATAAAATTGTTATTTATTCACGTTACCCTAAAATTAAAATAAATGGAAACAACTTTAATTTGTTTGTTTATTTATTCATTTATTTGTTTCTTTGCTTGCTTGCTAGTTTATTTATTTATTTATGTATGTATGTATGTATGTATGTATGTATGTATGTATGTATGTATGTATGTATGTATGTATGTATGT
>JAULBS010035172.1:0-10149 GCA_032355785.1 Symmetromphalus regularis
AAAATCCCATGCCTCGACTGAGATTTGATCTCAGTACCTACCAGCCTCGAGTCCGATAGCTTAACCACTGCGCCATATGTAATTCTTCCTACACGCTTGAGGGTATTCATCTAACGTGATGCGTGTTTATAAAACAGAGCGTGTCAAATACAAGTCAGACGAATCCAGCATTGAGATGAAGTTTGATGATATTTTAAACTTTCTGGGAGAATTCGGTCCATGCCACAAGAGACTGTATTTACTGATTTGTCTAACTAGCATCCTTGCTGCATTCCAATCAATGGCGCCTGTTTTTACTTTGAAGGTTCCGGCGCACAGGTAGGTAGTAAAACTATGTTTAAAATTATCCTCTTTATTGAAATACGTTTCAAATCAATTTTCTTAATAAGTGGTTTATCTGTAATACTACTAGTAATAGACTACAATTATTATACAGTGATAAATTGATCAATAGGGTGAGATGATGATGGTGGTGGTGGTGGTGATGATGATGATGACTGATTGGTTGGTTGGTTGGTTGGTTGGTTGGTTGGTTGGTTGGTTGGTTGGTAACGACGATTGTATTATGATAGCTATTATGCCAGCTGTCTGTGCAGTCATGTTATATACTAAGTGAGGAGGCAAACCAACCTAAATGGGAACCAAGGTATATCGAGCAATATGTTTGGTTTGAGCATCAGGATATGTTCTGAGGGACCATAAAGAGAAATTTGGTTTGGACAACCCCGTAGATATTTTACTTAATAGTTTACAGGGCAAATCCAAAATGGCTGTCGTACGAAAATCTTTCAGTGGCACTTTTGGTAACAAAACGATTTCAAATAACCTTCTAATAACACATTTGTGAGGTCATTCTACAATTTGGACATATCTTAAGATTATTATTAATAGATATCATACAGTAAATTACATATATCAATAGCATTTATATTACATAATATAGAATAAAACATGGGCCAGCGTAATCTAAGACAGGTTTGTTTGTTTGTTGTTATTTTTGGTGTTTTTTTTTAATTCTACTCCGTGGTTTACATTTATACATATGGGTCATTCCGTGTCAAATCACCCATTGGGTTCAACCCGACCATCTCAGATAGATCCCACAGTATTGAACGCAAAATGTTAGGCCAATCGGACCAGTGGTGTGGGAGATATGCCCCCTCCCCATCCACTACCAAAAAAAAAATAATAATAATTTGAGAATGTCGGCCAAAACGAGCCAATCTTCATAAAATTTGTATTTTTGGAAAGGCAATTTGACAAGGATTCCAAATCTGTCATTTTCAGATTGGTGAACATTGGGGTACATTGACCATTTCACCTTTGTTATGACCTTAAAATGTATTGTGTGGACCACGTTACCTGGTGATGACCTTTCTTGAAATTTTATTTCCTACGTTAACTAACACATATTAAAGTTTCAGAGGATAAATATTTTTTGTTAGTATCAATAAATATTCAAAAATTGCACGTTCATGAAAATAACATCTGTTCTGCCATAAACGTCTGATTGACCAATTCCTGATGCTAGGAATTACCATCGCTCTTTAACACCCATTGTAGGCCTACATGCTGTGCTCATAATTATGATATCAAACTACTCACTCAGTGCCTTCTCATCAGTTTAGCAGTCACTGAAATTGAGAATCATTCGGTCACCCATTTCCATCATAGTCTTGCAATTCTAGCATAATTGTTTTAACTCAGAGAGTATATTCATTGAGAAGATACAATGGAAGGTGTATCAATTACACAGAAGATGTCCCATTCACTAATCCAACAAGTGTCTTCTTTGTTTGGCAAGTGTAATAACTTAGAAGGTCCGTGAGGGTGTATGAAATGAATGAAGAAGGTGGGGTTGGTGTATTTATTTACTCAGCGTACACAGATATGCCTGATTTGTTTGAATGACAGTACTTAACATTTTCAGGTATTGATTTCTATTTTAGATGTAAAATTCCAGGTTATGACAACGATACGTATGAAGTTCACAGCAATCTTGTTAATCAGACCATTCCAGTCACATCGGGGACGTATTCTAAATGTTACATTTACAATCTGGTCAACGTAACGGATGTGATGGCTGGAAACAAGACCACCAGGGAATACAATAGCTGGGTATACGACCGGTCTGTTTTTCCAGAGACCTTGGCAACGGACATAAGATTACTGAGATGTGTAATTTTTGTAACTTCCATTTATTTTTTATAAACCAGTTTTCCAATACGCAATGAGGTTTTTTTTTTATATTCACTGTCCTTTGTTAACTTGAACACTCTGAAACAGAAAGAAACGTATTTGATCTACCGAATCTTATAACTGTTGTTAATTGTAAATCTGTATTTTTAAAATATAGTCAAACATTTATATGATAGCAATCCAAAGAACCTATTGAACGTGATAGCTTTTATGTACAAGTTGAAATACATGAATTAAAAGCAACCTTTATATTACAAATCTGTCTGTCTGTTTATCTGTTATAAATGTTGAGCATTTTGTGGTTTTAGCATAATATGCAGAACCTGTGAATATATCTATGTCATTACTCCAACACTGTGTTCTCTCGCGGCTGAATATTGTGTGCACTAACCGGTTCATGAGATCTCATTCTAATATGTTAGTGATGGCGGGCAAAACAATGGGTGCCTTGTTACAGAGTGTCTGCGGTTATATGTGAGTACTATATATGTTTTGTTTATGTATGTGCATAGTTTATTGCTTTGACATACGCATACATATCTATACGCATACATATGTGCGGGCATATGTAACATGCAATATGTAACATACATACATACATACATATAATATGTAACATACATACAATATGTAACATGCAATATGTAACATACATACATACATACATATAATATGTAACATACATACATACATACATACACTCACACATACATGCATGCATGTATTCTAGTAACATCAAATTTATTGCAGTGATTTGTATTTGTGCGTGTGTTTTAGTTCGTATGTTTTTATGTCATTAATATCCATTACATAATTGTTGTATCTGCAACAGACACATTTCAAGATTTGTCTTTGTGCAACCTCAGTGGTAAAACATCGGTTTCTCAAGCTGAAGACAATGGTTCAAAACCCGTCGCAGGCTGGCTCACACATTAGACTACTAGTTAGTGATTAATAAACTAATTGTTTTTGTGTTTTTTTTCAGATTTGAAGGTTAAGTATGGTTCAAATTCTATTTTTTAATAATCAGTATCACAAAATTAGGTTAAAAATACTGGATATCAACTTATACTAAAATACCACTTCATGTCTGTCTTTACAAATGTTTAGTGAAGTGTTATATATTGATGTGGATCAACATAAAACTTGGTATAGCACACATTCTAGGTTTAAGTTACCATTGTGTTTTACCACATTTTAAATGTCCATAGTAAAGTATACACATTCTGTAAGTATCCAGAGGTCTTTAAATTTCAAAGTTAGATCTATCACTTCCAGAGTAACAGCTCATACTTAAATACAACATTGTTTCTTCGGGCGGCCATTTTGTTTTTGTTTCCAGTTTTGAAGCTCAAGGACAAGAACAAATATTTCAGATTGGTATCCTATTTTTATAATCAGCATAACTAAATGAGGTAAAAAGCGGAATAGGAAATGTTATGTATTTGTTGTTTTTTTGTCTAGTTTACACCTGACAGTACTTGATATGTCTAGGTATTTCTGAACTGTGTCATCCTATTTTGATTTGGGTTGTGTTAACACACGAATACACAGGAAAGGTCAGGGGTCATGTACGGTCATGCAGTAACAAACAAGTGGGGACGACTGTTTTGATCTTATTTCTATACAAATATTATAAAAATGTTAATGTTTACCCACGCACAGACAATGGTTTCGAATACTTGGTATACGGTATCAGACCACAAACATGTATAGAACCAAGGAAACCTATTAACTAGGGTACTGATATTGTATACATGTAACTTTGAATGCCTGGTCTGTGGGTGAGGGAGGGCTCTTATTAGAGAATAAAAATAAATTGGTTCGCCATTTATTTCTCTTAATTTGCTACTTGTCCAGACATAGTTTCACTTGCCAGAACAAACGAACATGATTATGCTTATTTCGAACACAAATATGGCATTCTTAATATTTTCAATTGACGCATTTTCAGAAGAAGAACATTTTTTAAAAATAAAAACCCTGTAATTCTGTATTTAGATTTGGTCGGAAGAAGGCATACCTAGGCTGTCTGCTGTTGCTCGTTATTTGTGGATTTGCGCAATATTTCATCTTTGATTTCATCACACTTCTGCTCGTCTGCTTCCTCGCCGGTCTATCATCCGCTTCCACATTTTTGGCCGGATTCGTTATTGGTGAGTGTTACACTCACCAATAGGCTAAGATAGATCCCTATTATATCACTCCTCCATCCCTGTCTTCGATCATAATGGTATAATTTTGTTCAAGAAATGGTTAGGGCATGATTAATACAACAGTGTATTGAAGTTCAAGGGAAAAGTAACCAATTTCAAATCATTTATATTTAATATAGCATTATGAAACAATTCATGCAATAATTAGTTGAATAAAATCACTTATGTTTTAAAAGGAAAATAAAAAAATGTATTAAAATATGACAGCATTCAACAGTATCGGTAAAGTTCGTACGCCGGGATGTACATGCTTAGATGTTAACCAATAGCTAACATATTCTAAACAAACAAAGGGAAAGTACTCGATTTGACATAGGGTCTGCGTTAGGTCTTATAAAGTTATTCTTCATATTTTGATAATTCACTATTTATTTTGGAATTTTGAGGAAATTCGTATAATTTTATCACATCTTAAATCAATATAGCTAAATAAAACATTTTATTTCAAGATATCGTGTTCTTCATATCGACATGGCGTCGTTTGCCCAGTTAGTCTCGTTCTGATAATGCATGCATAAATTCTGCATTAATTTATTAATTATATTAAACTTGTAAATCATAGTCACCTTCATTGTCCATTAACAACCTTGTTAACAAGAAAAAGTGGAAAAACTAAACTGTTTTGGACATTTAGTTAATGTTTTTATCGTTTTATTTATTTATTTATTTATTACAATTTTATTCACAACAAAAAGTGGAAAAACTCAACTGTTCTGGATATTTTGTTAATGTTTTCATCATTTTATTTATTATTTACTTATTATTATTATTATTTATTTATTTCAGGAATTGAATTCGTTGGACCCTCCAAGCGAGTTTATACTGGATTGATTATAGAACTGTTCTGGGTAGCAGCTGAATTTATAATGACAGGATTTGCGTATTGGCTTCGAGACTGGCATCACTTTATTCTAGCTATCGCCTCTCCAGCAGTTCTCTTTTTATCTTACTGGTGGTAAGTAGTCGTATAATACTTATTTGAAATATTATAACTCTTGGTATCACTTCCGAATCCTATAATCTATATGTCTATCGACTCAAACCTAACCTACACACTGAGTCAAACACACCATAACCTCTTACTCTATCCTTATTCTATCCATGAATGTATTTGTTGGGTTTATCATCAGCAGCATCTTCATCATAATTATTAGACGCATGCATTTTCCTAAATAAACTTTGCACGGAAAACGTTTTAACTTCTTCACTAATCATAAAGTTATTTCTTGTCTCATCTACTGACAAACAATTAGGCTATTGAAGACTGGTATTACGGTATCTAATAGGAAAATCATACAAAATACCTCTTCCAGCTAACTTGCAAAATTAGGTTGTAGCCTGTATGACATATTATATCCTACTCTGTAGACCATATCTACCAAATGTTTTATGTCCAACATGTGATAATTAAATACTGAACTGGTGGTATTATAAGGTTAAATAGACTATCTTTTTGTTGCTCTAAGCAATTGCTTCCCTAATCAAAAACGATATCGACAAGATTGTCGATTACTTTTATATGAATATTTTTAAAATCTAAATGGTAAAATTAATACATATTGTATTGTTAATATTTTATCTTAGATTAATGAAATCTCTGGGCATGTAATTAACAAAACGTTCTTAACTTTGTTTCTAGGCTGATTTCAGCATCTCCAAGATGGCTGCTTGCTCATAATCGAGAGAATGAAGCAGACAAAATCATTCGAAAAATGGCTGAAGTGAACAAAGTCTCCTTACCAGAGAAATTGTTTGATGAAGATACTTTAGAAACTGGTCCTAGAGGACGTATTAGCGAAATGTTTACAAATAGGACTCTAGCTTGTCGAAGTATTATTTTGTTTTATCTTTGGTAAGTCTGTTCTGTACTTATATTGATGGGTTGGGGTGAGTGAGTGTTCGATACGATCGAAGATCGTGTCTTTACTCTACCTTGCAGTTTCTCCCTTCAGCGTGAGCAATTTGGATGAGTTTTAACAACGAAGAGTTGTCTCTCCACTTCCCCGTTTGCTTGTGCATATTTTGCAGTCACTATTTTATGTTATTGTGTTATTATTATTCTTTTGTCAAAAATAGTTCTTTACAAGATTTAGAAGTTTCAGAAATATAAAACAATAAAACCAAACTGACAATAAGAAAAAATCGGATTTTGGCCATCAAAATGGCAATTATGTCTGAAGAAGGACCAATAAGACTGCTTTTTTTTTTTTTTTTTTGGACAGCACCACTTTTTCCATATAATAGATTTGTCAAACCTCCCTTACCTAAAAGTATGATTAACAGCCTCTATTTCTTCGACTACTACATTAGTTCGCAAATTCTGTTTGGTATCCTATATAACGAGATGTACCTCGTGCGCCAAAGATAACGCATAAGGTCGTAGTTTACAAGACAATAAGATCCGCGTACCACGAAGAACAAATTGACCAGTTATGCACCAGATACATGTATATGTATGTAAGATTTACACTAGTCTTATCGAAACATCAGATTCGAATTGCTAGGCGAAGTTCTTAGATTTCTTCATCAACTGCAGAAGCTTTTTCACGAACGTAACACTCAGTGTTCAATGTGTGCACACGGTTTTGAACGTGCATGGCCGTAACTAGACACTTTCTTTAAATGAAGCCAAAACACCTAAACGCCGAGCTAGGGGTCAAACGGTAACCGTAGACATTAAATGAATTCATTGAGTGGATATCATTTCTATCAGAAAAGATATTTATATTGTTTAATGTTGATGCAGTTTTGTTGATAAGTTTACAAGAGTATCTGCATTTGCCAAGCTATTCTTGATCTCTTTGAATGTTTATTTCTCTTTGAGTCCGAGCTGAAATGGAACGTTTTTTTGCTTCAGTTTTCTTAGTGGTTTTGACAATGTGGGAAATTGCGGAATGAATCTGCTACTGTAGTTTGCCAGTCCAAGGAAACTGCGTACTTAGGCAGCATGTTTAGATTCTCTAGCCTTCTAAAGAGTGTTAACCGTTTTGCTGGTTAGACATATGCTTTTATTAGAAAGAAGTATTTCCAAGACCACCAGTCTATCTATTCCAAACTGACACGCATCACTATTTGAAGAAAAGTTACAGTCGAGTCGCTTCAAAACATTTCTTAACAGTTCGTTGTGGGTTTCCCAATCAGGAGCATGTATAGCATTTAGAGAGCTTTCCCCAGTCGGATGGCATCATAGGCCGAGCTCCCTGACCTTTATATGTAACCGACTTAATGTCTGGTAAAAGCCTTCACTGTAGCACTGTGTTGGCTTAATTTGAGGCAAGGGGAGCTCTTTTACTTCTCAGTGACTAAGGTATGACAAGGTCAGACAAAGGTATTCACACCTCTTATTGGTAAAACATGAGGTGTAATTGCCTTACACTCTTCTTTGTTTCATAACTGACCCAGAGAGCGACTGGGAATACTTATATATAAGAAAGTAGATGTTAATTGTCATGACGATATTCGCACTCAGGTACGCTGACGAATTCATCGTAATGTTTTAAAGTAAACAATTGACGGACTGCGTTTGGTACTGTTTAATTGCTTAAGTATTTAAATTAAACATGCATCAGTTAAATGTTTGCTACACAAAATTACCGATGAAAAAGCCAAATTACTAAATTATGAATTCCGAAATTAGAGCGATATCGTAAATAGGTCGTCAGCTAATTGTTCCTTCGTAAATCCTTGTTCTTTCTGCCATATTTTGTAATAGTTATTAATATGATTTTAAAATACTAACCACCTGTTTGTTTGTTGTTGTTGCCAACTTTTATTGAACCAAATTTAAAAAAAAGTATTGATTTGCATGCTCGATTCATGTCAAGGTTGGGATAGAACACAATATTTCTGCGATGTGACAAAACAATTTCTGATCAAACATGTTGTTATGTCGTCACATGTAGACATGTCATCGTGAGGTAGGCATGTTAAAACAATTGGTATTTGCATCGACGATGAAACTTATTTTGACATGAACTGAAAACTATTTTGACATGTTGTATAAATTAATGCAAGCAACTGCCATTTGGTTAATTGCATCTCATTTTCGCATTTGTTAAACTGGGAACTTCAAAGATCGTAGCTTAAACATTTTGCGTGATATAGAAATCATTTGCATTTGCGGTGGCTGCCTACATTTATTTTTAATATTCTCCTGTTTGTTTTATCGGTTACGCTTTAAAGTGGAGCTGAGGGCTACAAGGACTGCATATAAAATGGATTAGTGGTTTCCAAAAAATAACAGTGATGTAATGACGTTTTAAATACGTGCATGGGTTTAGGATTAATGAATGATACCAACATGTATTCTCCTCAAGTCCATGAATAAGATTGATGCGCGAGTTAACAGCGTGATGTGGTTGTGTCGTCACATCTGAACAATAACAAACTGAACACAGTAACATGTCTATCGGAAAGATTCATTTTAGTTTTGCAATAGTGTTGTTTATAGTTTTGTTTGGAAGGGTTCACCGCCATTATTGCTGTACCGGAAACTGAAAATTATCTCTAGCGTAGTCATGGTGAGGCAGGTGAGGCACTAGCCTCATCTGGAATTTCTGCAGATTTGTTTTATTTTTCCCCCATGATACTGATATTAATTATACACATGGTTCAAGCTTCCATCGTCTGGGTTTGCCTCGGCGTTTCTTCCTCTCTGGCTACGCCCCAGATCATACTACACATTTAAAAAAAACAGTGTCGTGTTCTTGTAAGACATTAATAACTGATTTGTCGTTAGATCACACAGTAATTGGTTTATTATTTGGTGATACTTTTCGGAAACGGGAGCGAATATAGACTGAGTTTTCTTCACACGTTTTATAAAATAATTATTTCAGTTACACGTATTGTGTAATGATGAAGTTTTCTTCAAACTCACTAGCCATTGGTCATTACTATGCTCCACCAGTAGAAAGTAGTTTTGTGTATTAGGTAATTTGATAAATTTAGTTTTCTATGTTAGAACTGAATACCACTAAAATGTTCATCTTTATATCATATAAACTATGAACTAATACGTTTGTTTCCTCAGGATGGTAACAAGTGTGGTATATTATGGTCTGACCTTGAACATTACCAATCTTAGTGGAGACGTCTTCCAGAACTTTTCCCTGTATGCCTTAGTAGAGGGCGTTGGCTATTTGGGCACCATGGTGACTCTAGATCGCATGGGAAGGAAGGTCCTGATGTGTGCCTCTTTGCTTATTGGGGGTCTTGGATGTATCTTCTCCATATTCCCCGTTTTGTATGCAAACAATGGTATGGAGTTTTGCCAAGACTGTAGTTACTAATTTAGCTGAACATATATAACATGCATATTCATTTTTCTTCTCCAGATGTTATTTAAATTTTAGGACAACAAGACTTTTTTGTTTGAAATACTGTTACATCTGTGTATGTCCATGGGAATAATGATTACTGCTAACCTTTAAAGAGCGTAATAAATAATCAGTGCCGTAGCCAGCATTGAGGCAGAATAGTTTTTTTTTACCAACGATGCTTATTAAACTGTATGAACGTATAGTACATTTTAAAAGTTTTATTAATACATTCAGCGGGATCCTCTTTAAATTTGTCCCGATCTGTTTTCAGCTTCTGGCTACAGCACAGATAATATACTTGATTTGATTTGGGATTGCACCTGTACGTCTCTGGTGGCCTTATGCTGACTCTCTCTCTCTCTCTCTCTCTCTCTCTCTCTCTCTCTCTCTCTCTCTCTCTCTCTCTCGCTCTC
>JAULBS010035181.1:0-10148 GCA_032355785.1 Symmetromphalus regularis
TTAGAAATACAAACAATACTCAAATAACACAACTGTCTTCATAGCACCCATCTGTTAGAAATACAAACAATACTCAACAGAAAACTGTCTTCATAACGCACATCTGTTAGAAATACAAACAATACTCAAATAACACAACTGTCTTCATAACACCCATCTGTACAATACAAACAATACCCAAAATAACTCAAAACTGTGTTCTTAATTACATCAGTCAGAAATACAAACACTACTCAAAATAACACAAAACTGTATTGATAACACCATCTGTCAGAAATACAAACAATATTCAAAATAACACAAAACTGTGTTTATAACACACATCTGTTAGAAATACAAACAATACTCAAATAACACAAAACTGTGTTTATTACACCCATCTGTCAGAAATACAAACAATACTGAAATAACACAACAAAAACTGTGTTTATAACACACATCTGTCAGAAATACAAACAATACTCAAATAACACAAAACTGTGTTTAGTACACCCATCTGTCAGAGATACAAACAATACTGAAATAACACAACAAAAATCTGTGTTTATAACACCCATCTGTCAGAAATACAAACAATACTCAAATAACACAACAAAAAACTGTGTTTATAACATACATCTGTCAGAAATACAAACAATACTCAAATAACACAAAACTGTGTTTATAACACCCATCTGTCAGAAATACAAACAATACTCAAATAACACAAAACTGTGTTTATAACACCCATCTGTCAAAAATACAAATAATACTCTAATAACACAAAACTGTGTTTATAACACACATCTGTCAGAAATACAAACAATACTCAAATAACACAAAACTGTGTTTATAACACACATCTGTCAGAAATACAAACAATACTCAAATAACACAACACACAACTGTCTTCATAACACACATCTGTCAGAAATACAAACAATACTCAAATAAGACAAAACACAACTAAAAAATAACCTACTGCCTTTTACTTATTAAATATAATACATGAAAATCGCTGGAATGAAAACCTGAAAACTGTATTGACATTATGGTGACCTGTTAATAAATCAATTTTTCTTTACAACCAGTGGTCCACAACTGGTTCATCAAAGGCCGTAGTAGGTGCTGTCCTGTCTGTGGTACAGAGCATACAAAAGACCCCTTGCTACTTATCGGAAGGAGTAGCCGATGTGGCGGCAGCGGGTTTCCTCTAAATAAATGTCAGAATGATGATTGACGTCCAATAGCCGATGATAAGATATAAATCAATGTGCTCTAGAGGCATCGTTAAATAAAACAAACTTTTCTTTTATTGATAAATACAAAGAAGCATGATAAGAGAAAAAGATGCGTATCAAAAATGAAAATGCTTCATATAAATCAGAATATAGGATCGAACATTTGAACACGTTTTAGATTTACACTTTCGTCAAAATCGAGAAAGTATAGGATTGTTGGTTTAACGAAACTTCAGCACATTGTTGATTCATCAACTCTTTGGTATCAGAAGTGGTGTTTTGCAACTCATAATCTTTAGAGAAAATCCACTAAAGCCACATAGGCTATTCTTTCCGATTAGCAGCAAGAACTATTTTATGTACGCTTTCACACAGACAGAACAGTAAATACCACGGCCTTTGACAAACCAGTTGTGGACCAATGGTCGGTGTAAGCACTCACTCTGAATTAGTGCCGGTATCGAGATTAAAGGCATATTCCCACGGAATTCAAGGGGCTTTGTTCTCTAAATATTTATTACGAATGAAACTTACATGTATTTGTGATACTAGATCTCGCTTTTATATCACGCAAGACGTTTTACCTGAACCATGGTATAGGGAATTCCATTTCAAGTTTATGGTTTATGATTTATTTGTTTATGAGCATAATTCATTATTATTTTTTAAATATTGATAATAAGCGAGATGTGGTGGTTACGTAAGAAGTTGGGTGAAGTATTTTTATGGACAAATCAAATATTTATATTTAAAATTAATTCTTTGTTTAGAAATTAATTAGGTCAAGGGTCAGTCGAACTGAGTTTAAAATAAAAAATAAAGGGTACTAACAACATATAAGCAGCAAACTGTTTGAAGTGTATGAATATATTTGCATAGTATATAATAATGTTAAATCAACTTAGATTTTTAGTATCTTAGTGATAAACTTGTAGACTTGGCAGGCCATAAAAGACTTCTGATGCTGGGATAATATATTCACTAAGAGTGGTAAGATATTAAACCTACTAATTGAAACATCCAACTGAAATAAAAAAGAAAATAATACTGATTGGGAAAAACAATGATCACTTTCTGACATTTAAGAAAAAAAAAGATTTAGCTTAAGTAATTTTATAATCATTCAGGATGTCCCTGGTAAGTTCTCATTTGAACCTCTCAAAGACCCTGTTACACCCTTTTATTGTATTTTTAACTATATTGTTAAACAAAGATATGTGACCATCAACATCAGTAATGGCAGACATCTGTAGTCTAGTGCTGCACAGATGCTGAAATTGATCCTAGTTACTCTTGCCAATTTTCATCTCTGAAACCTCTCAAGTGATTGTGGTCCAAATAAAAAGTGATGAACTACAATGGGTTAAATGAATTGACATGAAAGAGCCAGCTGCAGGATGACAATATGTATGACATTTATAATTAAATAAAATAATATCATTTTGAAAATCAAGTTGTCTAATTGTTTACCTCTAATTTTAACATCACCACATAATGTGGTGACTATTAAAGTCACCCATAAGAATAAGAGGAGTAGATAGTTGATCAATAAGGATTAAAATTAAAATAGTTTCTTGGAGGTACATGTAAATAAACTGAACATATACACATACATGTAGTTTTTTGCAGAAGTGACTTGAACAGCCACAGCTTGTAAATTAGTATTTAAATTAATAACACTCTTGGCAGTGTTTCATTAACAATAATGGAAACACCCACAAAAGATCCATTTTCAGATTTCAGAAATTTATTATAGAGGTTAAAACTTCTGATACTAACATTACAGGCACTAATCTAGGATAGAAAAGTGGGAGAAGTGACTTCTCCCTTCCTATCAGAAATGGGAGAAGTTTGATAAAATGAGAGAAGTGAACCCACCAAAAACAAAATGTATTTATTTATTTTATAATTTTGTTATTTTATTTAATTTTTTTATTGTTATTTTTGGTCGTGTATACATGTATCTCTGCTATCGTTGTGACGAGTTTACACAGAACTTTTTTTTAAATGTCTAATATGCAGATCTGTAGTGTTAGATGTCATATATACACATCTTTTAAAAAGTAGCTGAGTTATAGGTAAATATAGACACCACCTTATTAAATTGGAAAAGAAAATGGAACATTGTTTTACTTAAAAATGACAATTGTTATTAGTTTGCAAGTCAACAACTAACTTTAAATGCAACCATATTTCTTTATATTACATTCTAATTATGTGTACCATTAATGATGTAGATTAACTAAGGAAATGTTGATTTATAAATCCTTTTTGCACATCTGTTAGTATTTTTCATTTTTGGGGTTGGGATAAATAAATGACTATATCTCTGGTATGTTGTGATGAGTTTACTCAAGATTTTTTTTTTAAAGTTGACTAATATGCAGTTCCTTAGTGTTAAATGTCATATATATGCATATTTTAAAAAGTAGATGAGTTATAGGATGGTAAATATTAGACATTCACCTTATTAAATCGGTTAAGAAAATGGAACATTGTCTAACTTAAAAATGACAATTGTTATTAATTTGCAAGTAAGCACATAACTTTATATACAATTTTATTGCTTTATATGTCATTGTGGTTATGTATACCAAATCTGGTATAGATTATTTAAGTCAAAATGTATTTATAAATCTTTATAGCAAGATTTATTGTGTTTTTCAATTGAGGGGTAGAGATAAATCAGTAGTCATAACTTTGCAACTATTGTCAATAGTTTGCTCAAATATATTTTAAAAGATGCCTAATATGTTGCATATTTGTAAGGTATGTAACATGTAGTTATATTTTAAAAATTAGTTGAATTATAGCTAACGATAGTCAGTCACCTTATTAAATCACGAAAACAATATATAAACAATTTTAACATAAAAATGACAATTCTTATTATTGCCAAGTCAGCACATAACTTTAAATGCAACCATGTTGTTTTATATTTCATCATATTTATGTGTAGATTCAATAATTTGGACATACTTTTGCAAGGTGAAAGTTTTATCTCAATAATTTCACAAAAAACTGGCATATTTGGGCGGCCATTTAGATTTTCAATTTTGAGGGTCAAAAACTAAAAATTCAGCTTGGTATCCAATGTTTTTGTAACGAGCACCCCAAAAATAGGTTACTAGGATTGGATAGTACATTCTACTCAAAAATGCCCCTTCCACTGTTAAAAGCCCTTTTTTAAACATGCTCTAGTCTACATTGATGGCCATCTTGTTTTGACGTCATATTTAGACCCTTTCTGATGGTCCAATTTTGGCCAACTTTTAATATGTTCTTTGCTGACCTTATGCTACAGAAAAACCATAAAATGTTTTATTGCAATTTTTTGTCATATAGTATATTGACTCTACTATAGAGTGATTCTCTGATTTTGGAAGGTCATGAAACCTAATTTGCATATTTCCAATGTTGCATCATGTCTGTTCCAAGACAGCAATGGCATAATTGAATTCCCTGATCCACAAAACATAGGAACAGACACCATGGATGCCAGAATTGTATAATTATTTCCAAAGATAGGGTGGTTCTCTGATTTTGGCAGGTCGGGCCACCTAATTAACATAAATTAGCATATTTGACCAATTTCCCGATTTTTCTCAATATTAGATTTTTGATATGTTATTTAGGGGGTTTACCCAGAATGAATGCCAGTGGTATAATTTCTGTTGCAATTTGTTTTGGGTTTATTCCCAAAATGAGCTAGATTTACTAGCCTATAAAGGGGAACGACATAAGATGAATTCATCCCTTGGTGACTGTCTGTAGGAGGACTGCCAAAGTCCCAAGACTGGCTTTATAGAATGAAGCTTGTTTGCTCCCGCATGGTTTACTCTGTATATGATACCCATATTGGTACGAGGCAGATTCAAAGCAGGCTTGGCAGCTAGGTCTGCCTTTTCATTATCTCTAATACCAACGTGACTGGGCACCCAACAAAATACAATGGGCCGAATTTATGGAAGGTGTTTATCCTTTAAACGCATTGTCCCGCAGAACCTTGACCTAATTAATTTCCAAAAAAAAGAATTTAAAATATAAACATTTGATTTGTCCCTAGAAATACTTCATTCAATTACTTACACTTTCACATATAATTTTTTCACTTGCCCACTCAAAACACTGCATTATACCAGTGTATTGTATAAAATTATATGTATTATATTATACTAAGTGTATATGTATGACTTGCCTATTTTTAATAATTAAATTAACTAACTTGAAATTACGTTTTATATTTTGTCACTAGAAAGTTCAATTTTGCTGAGTTTCAGTTACTGATGATGTGACCATAGAAAACTATGGTCACTTACAAGTCACTATCTTCAGCAGTTAAATCACGAAAATTTTTTGACACTAGTAGCAGTGTGTGAGTTCTGTGGAATCTGATAAGACTCATACATATAATAGCAATGCCAAATGCCCTGGCTCAGTCATTGGAAAATAGGTCATGTACATACCTTGCATCAAAATCTATAATCATCCTCCGAAATTTCACATCCAATGACAAGTATTTTCATTTTACTATATGTATCTTTTATTATCAATAAAGTTGTTTTGCCTATTAATATCTATTTTCAGGTATTTGTTGATTATTTCACAATCCTCTCTCGATTTTGCTTAACTACGGGTGCTGACTAACGATCTTTCCTACACCGTACAAAATTCCCACTGGCTTCAAAACTGGTCGTCGGATCATCATGAAAATTTCCAGCCAATCAGAAAACAGTATTCCGCACCCTGTGCAGCAGAAATTCTAAAAATGGCAGCCATGGTTAGTAAACAGTCACTTCACAAAGCTTACACCCAAGTTTGCAGCTCCTTGGAAGAGTGCGCCTTCAAAATCAACCTAGCTGTTAGAAAGATCACAAATTTCTACGTAAAATGATACCTATCTCATCAAAATCGATAAAGATTTACCCCTCCAACGAGGTGTTCAAAGTTGTGACCCCACCCTTCAATTGAGCGTGCCCCACATTTGATTGCAGCATTGCGCAAGGTTGAAAGTTCACCAGACTAGTCTATTGTGCCTGCAAGTAGGCCACCCCATCAATGACGTCACGGGCAGGTATCGTGAGTCATGCTACTTTTAAATGGGGGTATTTGTTCATAAATAAGGCTCTGGTGGTTTTGGCATGATTTTACCTTAGTTTGTAATTATTTGCTAAGGTTATTTATTTGATTACATGGTAGGCCTAAATCTACAATGATGGCATTTTGTTGAAATTATTTTGGTCTATATTATTATCTATATTATATTCAACATTAGGGCCTGTATTGAACATGTTGAATTTTAATATTTAGCATAAAGTCCAAGGAAGAGGAATGAAACAATATATAAGGCCAAGAAATAGGCTTTTTGTCCCAAACATAGGAAGATAACCCACTTCCCTCCCCCTACCCTGTTTTAATTGGTTAATTTAGTTTTACTTTTTACCCCCTCCCTCAGTTTTAATTTTTTAAATGAAATTGGACCACTTGCTCATTGGTTAGTCTAGCCTCGGCTTATCTTGAATGATAGATTTGACCTAGCAGTTGAGTTTTAGGTTCAGTTTGTGAATCTACCTAGGGTAGACTCTCTAGATTTATTTCAATGCAAAATATATTGCCCATCAAGAGAGAACTGTAAACCAGTAGCCCTAAAAAAATTTATTGCGATATTGAAACTGAGGACTTGCTCCCAGCCCAAATTTTCATTTTTATTGCAAAATTGAAAATTTACTTTGTATACAGTGGCCAGTGTCTGAACTTGGGAGAGAAACACATTCACACATTTTTTAAAGTTTAAAAAAGTGGCCAATTTGAATATATTCCGCCATTGGTTGATAAAGGGTTAAACTGTTTTATAGATTTAGCAACAACATTTTGATCATATATTTGAATCCAGCACATATCAAACCTGGTATAAAAAATTATAATAATGGCACTGTATATATTGACTTGTGATTAAAATGGCCAATTTGAACATATTCCGCCATTGGTTGATAAGGGGTTAACTCAGTTTTACAAATTTCGCAGCTTCATTTTGATCAGATATTTGAATCCAGCACCCCTGAAAACCCTCTGGTATGAAAAATGATAATAGCTCCATTTTGTTAACAAAAATACAACTAAAATGGCCCACAAAGAGTGCCGTCCACTTAGCCCATTTTTATTAGTATTACTATTATTTCCAATGAATGGTTCTATTTTAGGTCACTAAAAGTGCTGCATCTCTGGGAATATTAAATGGATTTTCAAAAAAAAATTGATTTGGCTTTACTACATATACAGGGTTCTCATTCATCCAAAAATATGGAGTCCATGAACAAATTTAGAGAATCCATTGTGAATAATGAAGTTGAAATTATATACCCCATACAATATGTTTCATTTCACTTCGCGGTCTTGTTGTCAGAGTACTTCTAGATATTTTCAATGTCATATCTATTCAAATAATATGGTTGTTTATTCTATATATTGTATTATTAAATTTTAATTAAAAATAATTGTCTGGTGATTGTGGAAAACGTAACGAGAACTTGTTTTTGATTCTGTGCGCAAAACGGGTAGACCGTTAGAAAATGGATATAGGGTTCAGAGATTTCCACCACCAAATAATTTTCTTTTAATTAATTTAATTTTTTTAACAGGTGTTATTTTTTTTTTTTAAATATAAAAAAATTAATTTTAAAATCTTCCCCGAAAAAAGGGTCATAGACAAAGGCCTACGTGAGACAAACAACACATGAATTTAATATATTTTGTTTTTGCTGGGTTCACGTATCCCATTTTTAACACAATTCACGGCAGTTCTCAATCAAATTTAATGCAAATTAAACCCTAAATAGCAAATTTTCTACACATTCTTATCGCCAAGAATCCATAGATCGATAGCATGTTTCCTGAGATCAGCATCATGAGTTAAACATAGTGCGATAAGTACATTGTCATGAACCAGGAAGCACAGCATTTAAAAAAAATGTTTTTCTCCACAGCCACAAAGCCACATGGAGGTACTTTTTCTTTCCGGCGGGTCACACATATATAAACAACAATGTTAATTTTTTATTTCTTTTAGTGAGTGTGTGCTCTTAATAAATATTTTGGTGTAAATGTTTTACTTTAATCGCACATTACTCTAACCTCAGAATGTTAACTTTGTGGCCTGAATACACCATATCTTATGTGTCAGTTAATATAACATATAAGAGATTTCCAGTGTTTCTAGAATACGGTAGCCCGACGCCCGTGGCTAGTAGTTTTTGCAGTCAGGCTACCAAATAATCACTTTCCATTAGCCCAATGGCTAATTCCAAGACGGCTATTGGAATTAATAAAAAAAAAAAAAATAACGAAAACTCTGCAACAAAACTATTTTTTTTTAAATAATATTAAAAAAGTGCTATTAATATTGACAAGATATGTTTTCCCACTACATTCGTAATTCATTTGCGAAAAAGTTTGGCTATTATTACTATTATTAGCCTGGAACACGTCCAATAACTTGCAAGTGTAATCTGCCCAAAAAATGCAGTCCAAGGTTTCTGATTCCGGCAAGATGTCTTAATATCCTAAAAAGTGCTGAATGCCTTCCGATCAAAACAAATCAAGCTTTTCTGTTCTTTTATTGTTAAAAATACAATTATTATAAATAATTAATGTATCCATTGTTACCTATTACACTGAAGGTTATAATTATTTTACTTTAGATTGTCAGTTTTTAATCTTACACTGACTGAGATAGTCATCCGCGAAGTCTGAGACAATCGGATCGCACATAGCATTATTTGGTAAATAAACTTGTAGGTCGCTATCTGATAGATCTATTGTGTTCTTTTGTTTTCGAAAACAGTGACACTAATCTTATAATGAATCAAGAGGGCAGACAGGTGCATTTTTGTTTAAATCCTGCAAAATGTAGTGAGTCGATCCGATCATCAAGTTTGAGTTTTATTTTTTGGAAGTAGGACTAGTGAATTTTGAAAATCACTGGTCCGACGGCTAGTGGATTAAAAAAAAGGCAAGATTTCTCCAAGTGGGGTTGGGGAGGTGGGAGAGGTTTCAGTAACTGTAAGCACTAACTGGTGATATGGTCCAGAAGGCAGAACTACCCAAAAATCAATTCATCTTTATGTGTTAATTGTGACTTAGTGTTAGTTTACTGGATTTGTTAAACTGTCTCATGAAGTTCTTAAAAATACATAGTGAGTTTAAAACTTTAATGAAACTTGATCCAGAATCGCTCCTTAAAGGAACTGTAGTCAGAGTTTCTGACGTTAGACATCTGTTAATTACTGATATTTGCTGTCTACTGTATGGTAGCCGAGAAATACAGCTTTAATAAGAAACTATTGACAAATATACTAATGGAAAAAAGTAACTGTGCATCATTGACAGTGGTGTACATTTAATTAAATATGCATTACATCTAGCTGATGTTCAGGAATGAAAAGAAATGGGATATACTGAGCACAATACAACTGCTGTTATCTGGGTACCCTGTATTGTCCCCTAAATCACACGTCTGCACCAGCAGAGGCGTGGACGATAACACGGTAAATATGCTACATTTCGTTGCTTCCTATCTCTAAAAAAACCGGCTGAAATTTGTTCATGCTTGTTGACAGTAGCAATTGTTTGTATACACTTCGTTCCCATTCATCGCAAATGTATTCAGTGGGGTTCAAATTTGGTGAATATGCTGGACAGTGTAAAGTATTGTCACTGTTCTAGGCGAGATACGCAGTTCATATCTGAATAATTGTGATTGGTATAGTGTTTATTTGTTTTTTTAGCATGTAAACTGTTACGAGAGTAAAGGTAAAACATTATACTACGTCAGCAGTGTCACTTTAGGAATCACACTTCTGAAAATCGATATGATGCTCAATTTAAGTTAACTGTGGCATTTTCAATTGTTAACTTAATTTGTTAAAAATG
>JAULBS010035203.1:0-10148 GCA_032355785.1 Symmetromphalus regularis
ATTTTCCATCATTGTTATATATTGTATAGTAATACATTTTCCATCAAAATGTTATATATTGCATAAGAATACATTTTCCATCATTGTTATATATTGTATAGTAATACATTTTCCATCAAAATGTTATATATTGCATAAGAATACATTTTTCATCATTGTTATATATTGTATAGTAATACATTTTCCATCAAAATGTTATATATTGCATAAGAATATATTTTCCATCATTGTTATATATTGTATAGTAATAAATTTTCCATCAAAATGTTATATATTGCATAAGAATACATTTTCCATCATTGTTATATAATTGTACACAGTAATATATTTTACATCAAAACATTATATATTGTATGACAATTCATTTTCCATCATTGTTACATATTGTATAGTAATACATTTTCCATCAAAACATTATATATTGTATAACAGTTCATTTTCCATCATTGTTATATATTGTATAGTAATTCATTTTCCATCAAAATATTATATATCATATGACAATTCATTTTCCATCATTGTTATATGTTGTATAGTAATATATTTTCCATCAAAACATTATATATTGTATGACAATTGATTTTCCATCATTGTTATATATTGTATAGTAAAACATTTTCCATTAAAATGTTGTGTATTTTATAAGCATACATTTTCCATCAAAATGTTACATATTGTATGCATATTTAACTCTGTCAGGCCTGAAAGTAATTGTTTTTGCTTTGTGAGTCAAAATGTCAAATATGAATTAAATTGGGCTGACATTAAAAAATATTTCCGTCATACAACTTAAGATTTATTGTATATGCTTTTTATTGTTTAAATTGATTAAGTCTAATATCTGTGATGTTAAGGCTATGGAGATATCCTCTAAAGAATTTATACAGAAATCTTGATATTCACTCAGAATAACACTCTGCCTAACAAAATTAACTTTGTAATTGTCAAATGTTCCGAAACAAACAATCTGTACCATAAAATGTCCATGACTTGCTGCTTGTTTCCAGTTCTGTTAACCTAATGGTAAAACTTGGCTTTATTTGAATAGCAGTATGTTTTATGGTAAGTGTTTTTTGAAATGTCTAAAATGGATATGTATCATTTTAAAAAATATTCAGTCTCTTCCATTGTTTTTGTGTAAATATTAAGCCATATATATTTTTTTTTAAATAAACATGTAATAATACAGCTATTAATTTGATCCCGTGTTGTACCACATTACCACAGCATGTAGTAGAAAAGAGATATTGATCTTTTCCTGCCTCCATACATTCCCATCCTAATCATCCGAGCTCTAGTTCAATTCAACGACCACACCATGCATCAGCGTGTTTCTGCTTCTCCGCATCTGCACTCACAAGACATTTATTACACGTGTGTGAAGTTAATACATTTTTTCTATTCCTAACCAATGGCTTTTATTGGATAAGCATGGAATTAAGTAAACGAAACTAATACTTGTTGACACATTCTTGATGTGCTGGTAACAGTGTTTCTGATCTACCCAATCACTGTAGTCGGTTCTTAGAGCTGATGGGGAGTATCAATGGATAATAATTGTTTGTATATCTGTTTATAATTTTCATCAGACTAACTTTAATAAATAAGTCTGTGTTTGAAAAAGGAAATTCAAAATTAATGAGGTGTTTTGAGGAGAAAAATAAGAATTTATATATGATAGTTAATTTATTGTTGATAATAGTCTTTTCGAAACTGGAATAATAATATTAGTAACAGATACCATTTTTATAACAGTGCATATTTTCAATTGGAATATTTATTAATTTATTCTTGATAAACAGTGTGGTTGTTTACAATTGTTAATCTGTTTCTTGATATACTAAAGAACCACAACCGATCTTCTTGGAGCCTGACATAATAACTAGCTGTTGAGATTTCTTTACTATCTTATCTGCGTGAGTACATTTTTCACAAGAGCCGGTTTGTTTCCTTTATTTTACTAAATTTAAAATTAAGTGGAACTTATCAAAGAAAGATTTCTTTGGAAATATCTTCTGTGTATTGGCAGCCATCTTTTCATTTGAATTGTGGATCTATACTAAGGAATACAACATTTAAAATGTAGGTATTAATATACTTAATTCTGGGTTTTATTCATTTGTGTTAAAATTAAATATAAGTTAAACAACTAGAGTTGAATTATTTACAAAGTTATTTTTTGTTGAGTGAATGCTTTTAAAAATTGTATAGGTATGTAATTATTAAATGTCTTTAAGAGAAAAATGATAGTCATAGATTTGTCCTATAATCTTTACACAGTTATGGACATGGCCGTCGAGAGGCTGGTGGGGGTCTAAGGAGTGAAGCAGATATTGAAACAAATATATCTATTTTATATTAATTTTTATGGATTCTTGGGCATCCTCAGGCCCTTGCTGACCACTCACTCCCCACCCACCCCCCACCTCTCTCAGTAGGCCTGTCTATGGACACAACTTCTACAGAATCATTTTTGCTACTCAGAATATGTCCAAGAAAATTAACTGTAATTGTCAAATGTTTCAAAATGAGCAATATGTACTATAAAATATCATGAGTGACTGCTTGATTCCAGTTCTGTTAGCCTAATTTTAAAACTTGGCTCTATATCATTAGGCAATATGTTTTATGGTAGTTGTAGGTTTAAAAAAAATTATATGTATCATTTAAAACAAAATGTCAGACTCGTCCATTGTTTTAGTGTAAATATTAAACTGTAATTTTAATCTTTACAAAGATTTTTTCCCTTTTATATTCGGTGCTAAGAAATTATGCACTTGGTATGACTGAGTCAGACAAAAACTTATTTACATGATAATTAAATTCCAAATGAAGTAAGGCACCTGTATTTCAAAGTGTGTTATATATCTTTATTTTATTAGATATAAGAAACCTTTTAAATTTTTCATCAACAGAAGCATTATCCAGATGATTATGTCAAAAGGTTTTGGAGCTGTGATGGCAAACAGATACAAGCACATACACAGAAATTTATTTGGAGATAACGTGGGTGGGGTGGGGTGCATGTGGAGGGGCATATTTTTTTTTTAATGTATCTAATGTACATTAAAAACAACTGATTTTGATAAAAGTGTTTCTAATATGGTGTAATAAAAACATTTTTCATTTGGGACTCTTATCCCCCACCCCACCCTTGGGTATGGGCCTGATATCCATAAATTTCCCATTCTAACTGGCAGCAGGTTAATTAATGCCTATCAGAATGTTAGGGTATGTCCCTGACATCCATAAATCTCACATTTTAACTAGGAGCCAATGAATTAATGCCTATCATAATGTTAGGGTATGGGTCTGACATCCATAAATCTCACATTTTAACTAGGAGCCAGTTAAATGATGCCTATCAGAATGTTAGGGTATGTCCCTGACATCCATAAATCTCACATTTTAACTAGGAGCCAATTAATTAATGCCTATCAGAATGTTAGGGTATGTCCCTGACATCCATAAATCGCACATTTTAACTAGGAGCCAATTAATTAATGCCTATCATAATGTTAGGGTATGTCCCTGACATCCATAAATCTCATATATTAACTGGAAGCAGGTTAATTAATTGTTTGTTGTTTTTAGTTTGTTTTTTTAAATTTATTTATTTATTGCCCCAAAATGTATTGGTAATCTTAGGATTGGTGATTCCTAATTCACTACCTTACAGAATAGTTCTTGAAACACTACACAAATAAAATATTCTATAAAGCTATGAGTGACAACAAAATACATCATTATAAAAACACACACTCGAATGCAGGTTAATTGATACCTATCAGAGCTATAATTGTTTATCTTATTTTCCTCTATATATCACCTAAACATGTTACAATAGAGCTACAGTTCAGTGAGTCCAGACAATCCATGTGTTGTGTAAATATGTTTAAATTATAAACAGATGTAATGAAGATATAATGTATTCCGTGCTTATATAGTTACACTTCAAGCACATTTTCCTGGCAAAGAAACTTGGCAACATGGGTCCATCCTTAGAACATAGATTAATGGGTTAATATGAGACAAAAAGGATTCTTATATAATTGATGTTCTTGCAAAACCATGTATATGACAATAACAAAATTGTTTTGAAAGATAATGTAAAAATTATCTGATATGTATGTGGTTTTGAAATTCGGTTAATTTACTGCATCTGATTGGCTGATCAAAATAAACAGCTAGTCAAATGAATGTATTCTGCTCCAAGGCACCTTATGTCCACAAAAATGCTATTTATAGAAATTGGTCACATACGTGGTTTTGAAAGAACAGCGACAACACATCCCAACATATTGGTTAATCAGTGTCTATTAGGTATCAGACACACAGTATTTGTGACAAATGATTCACAGAAGAAACATGCTACTACCACACTGGCTACTCTTTTGATTATATGCATTGTCAAACGGTTAAGACAACACATACCATGATTTATTTATATACACTTTTCAACAAAATGGATGGCAGATACCACATCCTTTGTTGAACCAGTCATGACCAGTAGCTCACAACTGGTTTATAAAAGTTAAAAGATCCCTTGCTGCTAATTGGAAAGAGTAGCCTATGTGGCTATAATAGGTTTCTTCTGAAGATCAAGAGTTGCAAAATGCCATACAGCTGACACCAAATAGTTGCTAAATAAACAGTGTGCTGTAGTGTTGTTAAACAACTTATCCATCCCTTTTTCCTGACATCATTCTAACTAGTACAAAGACCCTTTTAATGACTTCCATTCACACCAGTATAGTGATATGACAGTAAACTAGTTATGTGTTCTGTAAGTCTAGTCACTAAGCACATCCAGAATATCGGTCAACCATTTGATTACCAACTGAATCTGATAACATCCATCAGATTTATTACATAGAATGGCCATGGTTTGACTCACTATTCTAGTGGTCAGTATAGTCAATTATAATTAATTAGTACTATTGAAAGTGCCGGCTTTCTGTACTCATTACTCATGAGAAAGCAATTGGCTGTTACCAGAAGTTAGTGAAAAAATATTAATGACAATTATGTATTGTTTGTATTATAAAGGTTTAAAAGAGATTCAAAATCAGAAAGGGCAAAATTATTAACATAACAGAAGTGTTCATGCATATGTTTCCCCGTGTTGTTCAAGTCAGGAAGGGGAAGAATGCAAAGAAAATGGGGGAAGATAAAATGTGCTGGTTGGTTGGTTGGTTGGTATTTATTTTCATGCATGTATCCAACTTAGGTTCAAGTACACTGTTCTGGGCACAAAAATGAGTCAGACTGTTTTCAGAAATTATTGTCATATCTGTACTATGAAAATCTGTGAGGATACCCAGTGTTTGCAAAAGAACATAGTATCTTGCCTTATTGAGGCACTCACATAAGTACATCATAATAACTGCTAACTGTTGTTTTCACTAAAAAGACCATGTGTATCATATATAGGTGATAATAAGGTATAGCACCAGATATAATTTTAGTCAGAGATATATCATGTAATGACCCCTTTTTTAATTCAGTGACACTAATGGAGCATGATTTATAAAAATGTGAAATATTTGGTAGTTTAAACAAGTTGTCAGCATGAGCTGGTCTCCAATGGGTTTTGAACCACTGTCTTGAGCTTGAGAATCAGATGTCCTACCACTGGGCCACTGAGGCCCATATTCATGTAATTCACCTATGAATGTCTATCATAAAATATTTTGAAAGATTTCGGTATTTTATCATTGACCATAACAAATAAAAAATGGTTCACACTTTCAGATAAACATCTTTGATGTTACCATAGAAACCAGAGCATGGAAAAGGTTTCAAAAATTTCATTACAGATGTTTGCCCACAATTTTTTTTTCAAGCAAACTTAAACTAATGTCTTTGAATCATAAAATATAATAAAATAATGCTTATTTGAAGCTCTGGAAACTCCTTCTTAGTATGTCTTCTGAACCACACTTTGAGTTCCATGGGTCCTTGATATTAAAAAAGAAATATTGAATTTAAGAAATGTAATCAGATTTGTTGGCATATATTTTTGTGCTGGCATTCTAAATGCTTGTCCTAATGGCAGACTGGAGCCATTGTGAAGTATCAGTTTCAATCACGTCTGGAAGTTGTGCTGCACTCTCGATTGCATGATGATAATTATGTGAGCTTGCATCTTACATACCGGTTTGTAGAGATCCAATAAAGTATTCATGACGTCTTTCAGAAGAGCACTGTTTGGTTAGTAATCCAATACTATTTACAGACAAACACATTCTAACCTGGGTTTCTTGTAAAGTGCTGGGTAATGGTGAATAACCTGTTGCACATTTGTAATGTTTGCTATAGTTCAATAACCTGTTAAAATACACCCACATATAGACACACTATCCCCCCACACACACACTCACATACACAACACACACACACACATACACACACATACACCCCACACACACACTCACAACACAACACACACTCACATACACACACACATACACACACACACCCCACACACACACTCACATACACAACACACACACACAATACACACACATATATATATACACACACTATGGACAAAAAAAACATACCACACACACACACATGCACAGACACACATACACACACACATACACACTCACACACAATACACACATATATATAATACACACAATATGCACAAAAAAACATACCACACACATACACACGTACACATACACAGGCACACACACTCACACACTAACACTACTATAATAGTGTTTTTTGTGTTATGAACAGAATGTCACGGATGTACTACTTAACTGATAAAAACAAAATGTGTGAATCAGTCAGCACTCAGACTGATCAGGCTGATCAAATAATGTTTTATGATTGTTTACCTAGATGTCACAGATGTTAGTTAATGACTAATAAAGTAGTATCTATAGTGCATAAAGTTAACACACTGGGCAGTACATGTAGTCATTTCAAATCTGTGTTATGTACTATTATTAACAAAGAACTATTTTATTAGCAGTATCGCAAACACAGATAAAGATGGGGAATCTAAAGGGTCTGGCTCCCCTTAAGGGACAACAGTTTTAGTTTTTCTCTTAATATTCTTAAATGTATGGACCCCATTTCCTGAAGTGATGTTATACTTTGTTATAGTACCAGTATAGTTAAAGATGGTGCCTATGAGTTAAAGAAAATGACCCCATTCGTCAACATACATGTATGCTAATGATCTTATTTGTCCAAATAAAATGCCAAAACGGTGGGAAATGTGAATGGGATATTCATGAATATTCATGAATATTTCTCAGAAAACAGATAATGCCTTCAAGTGATCTGTTTGGTGTTATGTGTACAATAGTCTAATTAGGCAATATCCTCAAAGGCTTTTTTATATATATAACAGTAACCAGGATGTCGTACAGTGGTAGGACATAAAACTCACATATTGAAGACAGTGGTTCAAAACCCATCAGAGGCTGGCTCACATTTTGGTTACTTGTTGAAATTATTTAACATCCAATAGCCGAGTATTAATAAATCAATGTGCTCTAGTGTACCAAACAAAAATTTCTTCCTTTCATTGTTTAAATTATTCATTTATTCGTGCAGTTTTCTCTTTTAATCAGTGAAAGCGCCACATGGTAAATTTACTTAACCTTGATATATTTAGAAAATGTCTATGATTAGACCACTAAGTGTGGTAAATGTAGGTTTTTAACTAATAATATATGACTATATGCAATGCGTTTAATCCTCTTAAATATCTGGGTTGATCATATTATAGATAAAATGAAAAAGTCCATTTAGTTAAAAAGGACTCTATTAAATGCACTTTCCCAGAGACAACATTTGTGGATCATTGGCTGACCCTACAATTGGACTGAAAGTAAATGTATTGTGGTACTGGGATTCCTAATGGCAAAGTTTAATTTTGTAAAGTTGCTGGAAGAACTTCACCTTTCAGTAAGGAAAAGCCCTGGTGATATTACTAACTTAAAACAAGTAAATACCACAATGGTGTCTATTGTCTTGTGATCCTGTAAATACTATATTCTAATGTGGATATCATCATTTAACCAAACTTTCCTTTCCTTTGTATAATATCAATCACCCTCATGGTATGTACTGGTTGGCTGATTGTATTTATTTTCATGCTTACATCCAATTAAGGTTCAAGCACACTATCTTGGTAACACAGTTCAGCTTCATGTGCTGTTTGTCCAGAACAGGTTAGTAGGATAGACAAAACCCACTGCTACTACACTAATGCAGCTACTATTATCAATAAGTAGCAAAGGATCTTTTATACGTACCATCACACTCTGGATTGGAGTCAGTTTCGAGATTAAAAATCCCATACCTTGACTGAGATTTGATACCATTACCTACAAGCTGCAAATTTTGCACTAATGGGGCCAGTTGGTATCTTCTGTATAGTGATTCTGCAAATACTGTATCTAATGTGTCCATCATTCATCATCCATCACCTCTTTGTCAGCATTCATCCGATCTGGTCCTATTGTGCTAACAAAACAAGTCTCAATAGAAAGTCTAACTCAGAGTCTAGACAGGGTAAGGTCAGCTCATACAAACTGCATTACATTCAAAGCTAGTGCCAAACACCAAGAATAAGGCCGGCAATCCAAGTTAAAGCAGTGATTAATAATCTAAACTGTGTGGTTCAGGGAAGGTAGAGCTGCGGTCATTGTGTGGGATACTATTTTTACATATAATAAGAAAATGTCGTTATAGATGGGCTATCCAATTGATGTCTTACAGTGGACCTTTTGGGCTGTTTTCAGTTTTCTTTCAGTGGATGCTTTGGGTTAATGGACCAGTGAGGTATTTTCTTGTGTTGTTTCAATGACCCATTGAACTAATAGACTATTGAGCTATTTCCTTTTCTTTTTTTCTTTTTTTCAGTAACCCATTCAGTTTATGAACTATTTTCTGTTTTATTTTAGTAGACATGTTGGGCTTATAGACCACTGGGCTATTTTCTGTTTTATTTCACTGGATCCATTGGGATTACATGTATAGACCATTGGACTAATGGACTATTGGCCTATTTCCTGGTTTTTTTTTAAGTAACCCATTGGGTTTATGAACTGTTTTCTGTTTTATTTTAGTAGACCTTTTGGGCTTATAGACCACTGGGCTATTTTCTGCTTTATTTCATTGGACTCATTGGGCTAATAGACCATTGGGCTATTTTCTGCTTTATTTCATTGGACTCATTGGGCTAATAGACGACTGGGCTATTTTCCTGTGTTCTTTCAGTGACCCTTTAGACTATTTCCATTCCATCCAATGGCATATAACATTTTGTGCATGCACATTTGGGGGGAAGGGGACTGGGATATCTGAAAGTTAGTACTCACTGTTCAATTTAACATTTTGTTATTTGTGAGTGACCCTTCAGTTAAAATCTCTTATGAGCTACATAAGCATCCGAATAAACCAGAAACACATTGGATTTATATAAATGGATATTTTTTGGAAGAAATTGAAACCAATATTTATTAAACAGTCAAACAAACCAAGCAAAAATATCATTATCTAATAATTTTGCAATTATTTAAGATGCAGTTGTCTATACAAATATTGTTAACTATTTTGAAGTACAATCTGATCAGAAAGCTACAATCCGATCAATATATACTGAACTGCAAAAGAAATGCAAATTTAATTTGGTATGTTTGATTGAATAAATGTTAACCATATTTTGCTTTTGGCTGTTTTGTTAACTGGAGGCATGTGTGAAGAAGTGTAAAGTGTGTGCAGCATGTTTTATGGTTTTATGAATTTTTCAGCTAATTTGATTAAACTGGATCTGAACAAACATTTGTGTTTCTTTTGCTGTTCTGTATATTTGAATAAGTGTCTAGGGATTACAGCAAACAAATGAGAGCATGTTACTATTAAGTTTGATTGATCTGTAGTCTTGGCAATAGATTGAACTGTCTGTTTGTATAAAACTGATCAAATGTACATCTCAGATTTGTCTTAATGTTGTATATTCTGCTGGCTAAACTTGTTCCATGAAACAGTAACATTAATTAATTGTTATTATTATTATAAAGATTGTTTGTCGGATCAATCCTTCTCAGTGGACCCATTTGCAGTTTGGGCTATTTTCCATTCCATCCAGTGGTCCACAACTGGTTCATCAAAGG
>JAULBS010035214.1:0-10148 GCA_032355785.1 Symmetromphalus regularis
GGCATTGCCTGTCAACAAAGTGATGCTTCAGAAAAACCCAGACATTATGAACACCATGAAAAAAGTGAGTGACAGTCACTTTACAGGAACCGAAATAACCGGTATCATCATGTGACATTTTCTGGTTTGCTAGCCCAATTTGTTTTATATATAAACAGGCTTTGTACATATTTAGGAAAGTTTTTGGAATTGATCAAAGTATTTTGTTATGAGCCTTAACCCTTTCGCTGCTGGTATGTTGAGATTAATTCTAAGAAAACTGAGAAATTACATCAGATTCTGTAATCTTCTTTTACTTTTATCTCCAAAACTATTGAAGATAACAGCATGAAAGTCTATATGAGATGAAAGGAAAATTAACAATAATTCTGTCTTATCAGTGTATTTTTCACGATAATAAGCTTTGTTTTACTCAGAGCTTTCAGGGGAGATAAATCTATTTGGTTTTTAGTCAGTTTTTTCTGTTATGTTGTAAAAAGAAAGAAAATACATTGTATTCAGATGTAAGTTGTATGTCTACACAGCATTGGCAGTCGCAATTTTAGGACATACGTTCACAGCGCAATGAAAGGGTTAAAAGTTTTGGAAAATCAAGTATTTTTAGGACCTTCAAAGTCTTGCTATTATTATTTTTCTGATAGAAAAAATGTCTTGTTTATAGAAATGTTTGGTTTTTTGTTAAATATAACAAGTTAATTGGTTGATTTCATCTTAGAGGCAGATAACTGAAAAAGATATTTATATAAAAAAAAATTGGTGAGGTTTAAATGAGGGGTTTTGTTAAGAAGTACTATATCAATTTTTATTTTCCAGTGTCGGAAGTACAAAGCCAGTGATCAGATTCGCCAGAAGGAAAAAAATTATTTTAGAAAATATTTGGTAGGGTTTAAATGAGGGGTTTTGTTAAGAAGTACTATATCAATTTTAATTTTCCAGTGTCGGAAGTACAAAGCCAGTGATCAGATACGCCAGAAGGCGGAGGTGATCTATAACAAGTTCAAAGCTCTCTTCTTGATGGGAGATGGGGACACTCTTCAACAGGTTAGTACCACTTCACATTTTTAAAAGTACGGTAAAGTTTGTTTTATTTAACGACACCTCTGGAACACATTGATTTTTATCTTATCATCGGCTGTTGGATGTCAGTCATATGGTCATTCTGACATATATATTTAGAGGAAACCCACTGCCGCCACATAGGCTACTCTTTCCGACAAGAAGCAAGGAGTCTTATATGCAACATCCCACAGATAGGACAGCACATACCATGACCTTTAATGAACCAGTTGTGGACCACTGGTTCGAAAGGAAAATAGCACAAACTGCAAATGGGTCCACTGAGAAGGATCGATCTGACGACCGATCAGTTCGCAGGCAGACACTCTACCGTTTGACCTACATTCTGTTTGTCACATTTTTAATCCCTGCATTTAAGAAAATGTCCACGGCAAGATAAATAGTGTCAACGGCATTTTCCACAGCAAAAACTGCAGCGGAGAATAAAAAAATTTGTGTGGCAATCTCCATGGTATTGCCAAGGGCAGTCTCAAGGGTTGTATTTTTAGGCATAAAACGTGCTTTTTAAAATCATGCAAATGATCGTTTCATTTCTATGTGTCTAGTACAATTAAATTTAATTAATCTTTTTTTCATTTATGTTAAAATTAGAACATAGTTCTAGGATATTAAACAAGTTTCCATTTCGTATCATGTTTATGTCCCTAGTGAAATAATTTATTTCACGAGGGACATAAATATGATGGGAAATGGAAGCGTGTTTAATATCCTATTTATTACCCATTATCAATTTTATGTTAAATTTGAAAAAAAAAAAAGAAAAAAAAAATTAAACCAATCGTTTTCCTTTTTTGGAAACAATGCGAAATAATATGACTTTGTATGACGTCAAAAGTGTTACATACCAGTATGACGTAGTACTAGGACGTAACACTTTATGTTCCAAGATATGTTGAGCCATATGGGTAATAATATATTTTATTATTTGAGGGTTATCTTATAAAAATTTTGCAAAACTTAATTTATGGATTGTGAATTTTTCTGAGAGGTGTAAAAAAAAAAAGCTTTTTTCTAACTAATTAATTGTTTTGTTTTTGTTTAACGACACCTCTAGAGCACATTGATTTATTAATCATTGACTACTGGATGTCAAACATTTGGTAATTTTGACATTTTGTCTGTGAGGCAGTCTGGAGATTTGTACCACAGTCTTCAGGTTGAGAGTCCGATATCCTACCACTGAACCATTGAGGCTAACTGCAAGTCAGACGAGAAGAACAAAATTGATATTAAACAAGTTTCCATTTTGTTTCTTTTGTTGTCCTTTTAATTAAATTATATTAATTCAATCTAAAGCCTTAGTATTATCTCAAAGCGACTACATTTCTCATAACCGTGAAGGTCATAGTGTTGAGTGTACTCATTTCCTTCAAATTTGAAAAGAGTCCAGCTAAAAGATTTACAACAAGGAAATAGATGTCCTAGTTTTACTATCTTGATTATTTATTGTAGGTTGGAGAAATACGGAAAAAAGAAAGAAAGGAAAATAAGGAAAACGTGGATAAACATATAACAGATGGTACGTTGTTTTTGTTTTGTTAAATTCTGAAATTGTGGTGCAGTCAGCTTGTAATGCAATTCCCTAAAACTGAGACCACAACCATTGTTTTTAGTTTTGTTATGTGAGTCTGATTTAAATAAACTGTTAACTTTCTGATTATTCTCAGTAAATCCTAAATAATAAAATTAATGCAAGTGACCTCCCTTTGGTATAGTAGTTTCTGAACATGTTAGTTTAGAGGTCTGTTTGCGATCAATTCATGAAAACTGAGACCACAACCATTGTTTTAGTTTTGTCATATGAGTCTGATTTAAATAAACTGTTAAGTTTCTGATTGTTCTCGGTAAATCCTGTAAATCATAAAATTAATGCAAGTGACCTCCCTTTGGTATAGTAGTTTCTGAACATTAATTAATTCATTAAAACAAAGTAAAATAAAGTTTGTTTTATTTAACGACGCCTCTAGAGCACATTGATTTTTATTTTATCATCGGCTATTGGATGTCATACATATGGTCGTTCTGATGTATGTCTTTAGAGGAAACCCGCTGCCGTCACATTGGCTACACCTTCCAACAAGCAACAAGTGATAATTTATATGCACCTCCCACAGACAGGACATCACATACCACGGCCTTTGATAAACCAGTTGTGGACCACTGGTTGGAATGGAAAATAGCCCAAACAGCAAGTGGGTCCACTGAGAAGGATCGATCCGATGACCGACTGATTCACAGGCAGACACGCTACCGTTTGAGCTACATCTCATTCCTCATTAAAACTGAGACCACAACCACTGTTGTTGAGATCACCTTACTTAATAGTGGGTTGGTAGATCTGGCAGAAAGCTCACAGCACATTACTCACATGTAACATGTTGTCTTATTAATATGACCACAAGCCTGGAAATAAGTGGCTGGTCAAGAACATTGACCAGTACAAATCTGTCATTTTAGAAGATTTGACAGTCACAAAGTTATTTGTGTCGGTCATTTTGTCCAACACTCATGTTTAAACTTTTAGTAAAAATAATATTTCTGTATAAAGTCAGCTTCGTGCAGCTTGTGTTTGTTGAATAAATTGTAAAGAATTAAATAATATAAAGCATTTATCATAAAAACTAAATTGTGTATTTTGTTTAAATTGTTTCTATTAAATTGTATGTGAGGAACATTTTCTTTAATGTCCAGCACAAATTAACTGATGCTGGACATTTTGATCAGCACAACTAAAATAATTATTTCCAGGACTGTGACCATGTAATTTCTGCAATAAAGTGAACAAGCTATACCCTCCCTTACATTAACCCTCCTTTTTATGTCTGACCTGTTCTCATCCTTCGCCTGTATCTGATCATTGGATTGGCACTTTCTGCAGCCCAGTAATATATTTCTTCGCTTTTAACTTGCAGGTGGAGCTACACCTATCGAAATGAAGCAGAACGACATTGTCGATGGCAACAAGGATGTGAATTTGTCGTTGAACATTTCTGCGTTTGATTCTCCGTTAACAAATGAATCTTTAATAAAGGACGAGAACATACGGCCAACTTGGTCGATGACGAACACAACTGGCGTGATTCCAGGATTGAGTTTAATTAATCCCGAGGAAGCTTCCAAACAATCTAAACAGCCAGTAGAAATCGTCAATAATGTCGTATCTGAAAACAGTGTTGACCAATCAGTGAACCAGACACTTCAAAGTGCTGTGTTAAATGTATCCGAAAATTCCACAAACATTAGTTCTTTAAATGTTGATTCTAATGTGTTGGACGGTGCCACGGTGCATTCTGGGAAAATTACCGCAATTAATTCTAGAACGGAGGAAACGGAACAGAAAGAGGACAAAACAGAGCAGTTCGATATAAATGTACTAAAGCATTCTGGGATTGTGAAAACGGGGTTGCTAGATCTACCGCTGCCTGATGTTGCGTCAGATAACAGCAATTTGACTCCATTAAATGCGAATTCTCCTGTGTCGAACCATGACGATTCAAGTCCCAATGTGAACAATTCGCCTGTATTGAAGGCGGGAGTAGGGTCGGTGGGCAATAGTTCTACGGGACAGACATCATCAAATTTGTTTAATAATCCATCTCAAGCTGTTCTGAACAAGTCTATGCCAATATCTCCAGAACTGAAACGATTGGCTCCGATAACGACTTTCCAGGACGACGACGATGAAGATGAAGTTAGTGTGAGTATCTTTCATTTTGGAATACACCTCAGTGGTCTAATGGTAGAACATTGGATTCACAAGATAACGACAGTGGTTCAAACCATGTCAGAGGCTGGCTCACACTTGCCTTTATGTCTTGATTTCCAAATATTTGACATTCATTCATCCATCCATCCATGGATCCTTATCTACCTACCTACCTACCTACCTACCTACCTATCTATCTACATGTACATATATATACACATACACAACACACACACACACACACACACACACAAAATGATATATATATATCCATTTTCTTCTTTATTATTTTTTAATTTACGATTAGTTGCGACTTCAGCTTTCCAAATCAAATAGATCATTATCTGTAAGTGACAGTTTGAATTGTCAGTACAGGGCTAGCTCTGGTACAACAGTAACATTTGCCAAATTATCTATAAAAAGGTAAAAAATTGAAAAGTCATCTTTTTTCTTCATTTAAATGGCTAATTTTAAAAGAAATTATTTTGCCAGATTACATTAAAATTCGCAAAATGTTTTCAAAGTCACCTTTGGCGAGTGGCAAAGCTAGCCCGGCAATGTAATGGCTTATGATGACAGTTTTACTATAAGAATTGTTTGTGATGACTTAATTTCAAGTTGTGTGAATTTCTTTTAGGAACGCCATCATCTGAACGCTAGAATGTGAAAGCTACTTATGACGACAATTTTCTATAAAAATTGTTTGTGATTTGATTTCAGGTTGTGTGAATTTTTTTTAAGGACGCCGTCATCTGAACGCTAGAACATGAAAGCTACTTATGATGACAGTTTTACTATAAGAATTGTTTGCGATGACTTGATTTCAAGTTATGTGAATTTGTTTCAGGAACGCTGTCATCTGAATGCTAGAATGTGAAAGCTACTTATGATGACAGTTTTCTATAAGAATTGTTTGCGATGACTTGATTTCATGTTGTGTGAATTTGATTGTTTTAGGAACGCCGTGATCTGAACGCTAGAATAGAAGAAATCATCAAGGGCACAGCCGAGTCATTTGCTCACGAAGCAGCCAGGCGAGAAGCAGCCGCCAAGGAAGTGATTCGCGAACCAGAGACGCCGCCACCTGAGCCAGAAACCACTGCCGACAGCGACAGCGATGCTGTCATGGACGATGATGAACTTCATAATTTACTTGGTGTTTAGTAGCATATGTTTATTGGTCACATATGAAAATCTGTTTTCACGGAATTCACATTTAGCATAAACATTAACTCTTTTTGCTATGCGCAAGAAGAATAGGTGTGGATTTCAATGAGATTTTTGTTGTTTGTCAAGTGAGGAATTGTGTGTGTAATGATCATGTTCCAGTGAATTGAGAGAATATGTTTATGTGTCTTTCCTACCAGCATTCATTTCAGCCAATCCACATTTGTGGGTCATACCGTGCACGGGTTTAGATTGCACTAATTTTGCAATAGTTTACAGTGTTCCACCACGTAGAAATGGAGGTATGGTACCTCCTGATGCTCGAAATCACGTAATAAGAAGGGAGGGAAAAGGCAGTGTTCCACATCACGTAGAAATGGAGGTATAGTACCTCCTGATGCTCGAAATCACGTAATAAGAAGTGAGAGAAAAGGCAGTGTTCCACATCACGTAGAAATGGAGGTATAGTACCTCCTGATGCTCGAAATCACGTAATAAGAAGGGAGGGAAAAGGCAGTGTTCCACATCACATAGAAATGGAGGCTTAGTACCTCCTGATGCTCGAAATCATGTAATAAGAAGAGAGGGAAAGAGTATGAACACGTAATGGCAATCTGCCGCAATAGGTGTAAACGTGACACTTTTTTTACTGAGTACTATAACTTGTATATTTTCAGCCGCTGATTGAACGTAAGTGGGTCTTGTTATCCATGATCGTATTGTAGCAGACATTATTTTATACAACTCCCGTGAGTCTAATAATGATAATATTTATAATAATAGGAAACAATGTATTAACTCCCTTATACCTTTTGAGTTTTCCCTTCGGAGGTATGAATACCCTCTGACCTTTGTACAAGGGGGTCTGAATACCCTCACCTTTTCTGAGGATTTGGAACAGTGAGTTTACATCGTGCCCAAAATAAAGCGGCCCAAATAAGGGCACACAAATTATTATTATAATTTTTTTTTTTTTTATCCCCAAACAAAACACCCCTTAACATGTTATGCAGTATATTTAATTATAATATAGGTCTTGACCTTAACCTTTTTCAATGGTAGCCAACACGGCTACTAGGTGGCAAAATCTGGTAGCCCTCAGTAAAAATTGGTAGCCCCATAATTTTAATAAACAAAAGAGACAGAAAGAAAATACAAATAATTTATTTTAGCTTAAATAGTTTTTTAACATTATTCATATATTCTTTTTATTTCAAAAACATATTGCGCAAACACCAGAAACAGGAATCTTGCATATTTGATGCAATATTTTGCTAAAATACTCCTAAATAAAATATGTGTGCGTCATAGTTGACGCAAAATATTTCGAACGTCAATCGATTTTAATATTTTTAAATACATTAAAACCTATTTATGAGAAGAAAAAACAATGTATATACATGTATTAGTATTATAAAGATAAAATAATGGATATAATGTATGCATGTAATATAAACAAGACAGTTATTCAGTTCATATGTGATTGAAATAATATGCTTGACTCCTATTTTTGAATGCTTGATTCCCAAAATAAAACCCTGTGAGTCATGATGACTCCCATTTTCCAGATGCCAGGTGGAACCTTCCAGAGAGTGAGCCCGACGGACTACCAGCTGTACAAGTCTGGTAGCGAAAACACTCCGGGATACCGCAACGGTCAAGCCCTGTCATAGAAACATTGATTAGAGTATAGCTTTAGTCGATCAGTATGTAAACTTAACTGGTTCCCATGTAATGATTCCAAACAATTACTAAGAAGTGAATTATTCTGCAGCACTTCAAAATGAAACCAGTTAATTTGAAGTTTGTAGCCATTGCTCGCAAATTATCAAGTTGTGCCCAAATTAATGCAATCTAAAGACCTGCTTGTAGGATGACTATAAAAAAGTATATTTTTAACACAATCTCTATAGACTTGGATGACATTTGGTATATTTAGTCAAACTATCATTTCATCATTAAAATACGATAAACTGACAACGCTTTAAACTAGCTTTGCTTTCGATTTAATATTTCAAATACAAAGCCCCAACGTATTGGTAGCATTTCTGATAAACTGTAACCCAAATGTGTGCAATGTTGTAATTTCACGTCACCTTAAACAACGTGAACTTCATTGGTCTAGTGGTAGAACTTAGGTCTCGAAAGGGGAAGACAGTGGTTCAAACCCCGTCGGAAGCTGGCTCGCGCTTTCAAAATGTTTGACATCCAGAAGCTGATGATTGATAGATCAATGTGCTCTTGTGGAATCGTAAACAATATTTTATTAAATATTTTCTTTGAATGATGTACATCAGGGATTTATCTAGGCTTTACACAGTACCGAACATCAGTAAGGGATAGAAACTAACCCCTGCCTCCTCGCCCGAGGCAAGTAAAAATCACTGTGGGAGAGTACATCCTTACATCACACAGGCCAGTTTTTTTCCCAATTTTATATTACAAATTTGTATTATTTTGAGATAGTAGCTGTCAGACTGATAATTCGCATGTAATTCATATAATTTGCATTATGGATAAACCTAATCTTAATCTATGGATGACTTTTGATTTTTCATGGGGACGAGTAACCTTTTAAGGCTGCTTGTCCCCCAGGCGTGTGAAAATTATTTCTTAATTTCTGTCCCTGTTCGGCCCCTTTCTAAAAGTAAATGGCACTGAAAATTCCCAATTTCTGAACTAAAAATTAATATATTTATATTATTTATATAATAATGCAGTAACATAAATTCAGTGGTGTGAAAAAATCTTCCCAATTATGACCAAAATCATTCCCAGTTATGACCAAAATCGCACTAATTTTCCCAATACTTTCAGCCATAGGATCCTGGTGAAAAATCTTGGATAAATCCCTGTACACGTAATAACTCTTTTTCAGACACGGTCACGTTAAAATAACATCACTGAAAACTGATAACCTACCTACATGTTAATTATCAAAAAATACCTGTGTTTCCAGTAACCCGACCAAACCCCACTTAAAAACTGCTGACCCTAAATTTTGTTCCATAAAAATTATGTCGTATGTTCAGTCTTGTTCAGTCGTTTCCAGTTGTTTATTCCGTAACTTTCGGTCATTATCGGCTGTTTTTTTAGGGTAACCGCTTCCTCTATGCAACGACATTAACATGGCTGCAGTAATCTTGTCTGTCGATGTGAAGAAATGCCTGCTGTCTCTAGATATTAAGTCACCACAATTACTAACGGATTCTAAACATGGCCATATGTTGAAAGTAAAGCATTAATTATTCTACTTCACACAATATTAATAAAAAAAATTTTTAAACCTACCTACCCACCCCGTTTTATTTTAACATATAATAGGAAACACAGGTTTATGTGAGGTTTTTTTGGCCTAATTATTTTATTTATCTAAATTTAGTGTTGAATCTTAGGGGTTAGGAATAGGATTAAAGTGATTTGATACGGAATTACCCCCACACGTGCACATTTTTTCTGTCACATTGCAGTAACACTGTTTGGACAAAGTTTTCATAATGTTTTACGTACAGCATTTTTTCAAAGCATTCATAATAAGTTTATTCAGAAGGGCAAAAATCTATCATCCCTGTCCAGGGTTCTTGTGCTTCATGAACATTTTTGAAAGATTGTTTAAAAAAAAAAAATTCTAGGTCTTTAATGTCTTTGAATTTCAGGTTTGTTAATAAAAGTCTGAAAATATTTAATTTCTGTCTTATCTGTTCCAAAAAAGAAAGAAAAGGACCCCAGTTCCCTACCTCCCTTTAATCTTCTGACAAATTTTGTACTTAGCAATTTCCATTAAAAAAAAATGGATGACTGGCTGTTTTGATGAAAAAGAAATGTATTTGAAAATTGCAAAAACCTACCTTGAAAGTCTTTGAAAATTCTTTATTTTTTGGTTGAGAAAAATGTGCAAGAATGCTGCTGTCCAAAAAGATTGAAAAATTGCAACCCTCAAAATACAAGTGTTAAATTAGAGATGTGTTTTTATGAAATTGGAGTCTCAGATGGTCAACACATTGTCATCCTCACAATGTCCGGTCACTGGGACACCTGACAAATATAGTTCATAAAAACTTGGGCTGAGAAAACATTTATGAGAAGCATCCAATCACAATTCAATGCATCGACCTTGACCTTATTGATGTAAATAATGAATCATGGAAAAGAGGGGGGGGGGGAGGGGGAATGAATAGGAATACAGCGGTTATCAGAA